>JASDDO010000022.1:477851067-477948735 GCA_030015575.1 Agapanthus africanus
TTTGTGCAAATTAGCATTTGTGGAGGGTGTTCTTTGCATTTTGTTGGATCATGATGGTTGCACCATCCCTTGTCCATTTGACTTCTTCTTTCATGATGGCTTGACTTTGTGATGAGATGATGAGGTTGGTGGAGTGTGGGTTTGTGTTTGTGATCATTTTCTTTCATGAGATCATTTGATCTCTCTCACTTGGATTATTGTGTGGCTCCCTTCATTTTGAGACACACTCGTCTCATTCTCTCCACTCCCATGACCATGGCCGGCCAAGCCTTGAAGTGGGCTGTTACATATTTTTGTAGTGGGATTTTTGCTCTCTTGATGCTAGAAAAATCCCCAAGTTCCTCCACAAAAGTTCACAGTTCATTTCCTCCACTTATATGGCAACTCCATAACCCCAAAATGAGACATGGTTCTACACTATATTCTACAGCAAACCTTGGGCACGTCGACTCGCCAGCTTCGTGCCCGGGTTGCCTCGGACCAGAGGCGGGAGCCCGTAAAAGAAGCCGGCGACGTGGTGCCCTTCCGGCGACGAGGTGGAGACCCGAGATTCGCGGGGAGATCGGGACGACGACGAGAAGACCGAAGGACACGGATCACTCGGTATATCTCTCTACCCCGTTTCTTGTTAGCTAGGACTAGTTTAATGGCCCAATCCGGGTTTATAGTACGCAGTGGTGCCGGTTTGAAAAGTTAAAGTTTAGCATCGCTTCCGCACTCCGGCGTCGGATGGGACGGCCGGGGCGCCGCCGTGCACTTACAGTGGTATCAAAGCCTCGCCATTAACCTAGTATAGGTTTGGCTAATGTGTTTTACATTCCGATCGAACAAAAATCCCAAAACCGCGTTTTCATGTACAATCAGTTTGTGTCGAAATTTTTTGTCTCCAAAAATTTTTCAGGGTGTTTCAGAATGATGTGCAGAGAATCCTAAGAACATTGTAAAATTTTGGTGACATGATCTCTCCATAGGACCGCGGAACCACGGCCATAACCCCTATTTGGCCGCGGTTCCGCCGCAGGAATCTAGCTTCACTTCACCAATTTTTTGCAGTGGGCTTTTGGGTTGAAAATAGGGGTTTTGGTAAACTTTGTTTGGGCCCAGAATTTCTGTGAGTGCTACAGTATTGCTTGGGGGCCCACTTGGTAAAATTTAATCGATTGGATATTTTAAATACATTTGTTCACAGTATTTACATTATATCTGCTACCATGAATGTTCACTTGATCGGTAAATCCTGTCTAACTGCATGGCCCGGTTAGACGGATTTGCGAACGTGACTTTCAAGTTGATGTTCTGTATTATGCTGTGATGTTGCGGATTGGTCGTGGGGGATAGCCTGGATGCAATGGTAGTACAAGATTTGGTTGTATTATGTACATTTGATATTACGGGGCGAACGTCCGACATGTGGAACTGCCGTCACTGCCTGATTGTATATTATTCTTTTGGGGCACGACCAGGTTGAGGTCGATGTACCCGTTGTATGTATATTTTACTTTCTGTACCAGGATTACCCCAAGGTGGGGTGCACGGATAGCCGGGTTTTAAGAGTGGCAACAAGCCCGCATCTCATGCCATTGAGACGGAGGGGGCTTCACTCTAGAATTGACGGGCTATTCGCCGCACTCGTACGGGGTACAGGTTGACCCAGGAGGGATGCCCAAGTTACCGGATTCCGTGAAGTGCTGGGTGGTTCATTCACGTTGATGAAGGGGGCAGCCTCGCTTCAGGTTTTGGCGGTAACTTGCCGCGCCCGTAGGGGTCTAGGATTTCCTTGCACAGGCTATCCACACGACCAGGGGATCGTCGGGTTTCAGTAGTGGCTCTGTGAAACCCCGGGGATCCCAGATATCTGTATTGTTCTGTGATGCTGTACATTTCTGTGATGTTGCATTTTATCACGCCTTGAGCGTAAATATTATATATTGAATATATATACTAGTAGATGTTGTATATGTTTTGCATCCGCGCTAGTCCAGTCCCCGCTCTGTCGTTAGTTAGCTAACCTAACGGGTAATGACGGGACCCCAGTGGCAAATGCGGATGGCATATACGTACGTCATTATTTTCGTTCTTTGTGGTGTGTTCAATTGATGGGACTGGGTTGATTCGGATCAATGCTAGTTAAAAACAAACCTATTCTGATGTTGTTGGAACACTTTTCAAAAAGCTGTTATTGCAAGGACGTTCTCTTTTGTTTTGCATCGTGGTATTTAGTTGGAATATCCTGCTCCTCAGTCAACGAGGCAAGGGCCGAGTTCCCTTCACCGGGAGTGACCCCTTGGACAAAAAGTTTGCGCCAGGGCAATAACTTCACTATAGCCGATTATTTTTGCTTTGCACCGTGGTATTCAGTTGGAATATCCTGCACCTCATTCTACGGGGAAAGAGCCGAGATCCTTCACCGGGAGTGACCTCTTAAGCAATGTTTTTCGTCACTATATTTTCAAAAGCTATCCAGTTCCTTCAACGATATCAAGTTCTTTACGTTAAAAGTTTTCGCCAGAAACCATTCGTAGCCCTCCGTCGTTTCATATGGGTAGTCAATAGTATTCAACCTGTGTTTGTTGGCCAAAAGTCATGGCACAGTGTTTGGTAGCTGTGTTGGGTATTCATATGCAGCATAGATTGATGCGTTGGTTTGGGGCAGTCGTATAGCCTTGTTGGCCAAAGTCAATGGCTTGTGCGGGTGGGCTCAAATTAATCTGGAGAATGACGGGTAGAACTTGACATGTGACTTATGATTTGTTGGCCAATGTCAAGGTCATAATAGCATGGGGCAGAAATCACATCGGAGTTTCTAAAGAAACTGAAACTTGCCAGATATGCGCATACCTTCTGGAAGTGTGATGACGTGAGTGGATTCCGTCACGTTATCATGCGTATGATAGTTGGATCCTGATTCCACTGATGAGTTGTTTACTCCTCGGGTGATCCCGACTAATTCTTCTTTCAGGTTTGGAGGAGAATTTGAGGTTATAGTGGGAGGTTTCCAGATTAGATAAATTGGTAACCGTTCTGATCTAGGTTAGAGTGCACGCTGAGTGTTTCTTTTCTCTCTCTCTTTGGCAGCGACCATTGACCCGACCCTAAGACTATGACTCAGTGACCAAGTTGACTGAACCTTCTTAAACACTGGCTTTTGGATTGTCAGAGTTGCAAACCTCATTGCCAGTCCTACTTTTACTCTTTCTCCAGGACACCCCGTATTACTACGAACGTCCACTTCCATTGGACAAAACCATCGTATGGTTATATACGAACTCGAAGGAATTTATTCGAGGATGGTTTCCGGTTCTGGAGAAAACGAATAGGACTATTCAGTTGTCTTTTCCTTTTACTTTCTCTCAGGTTGAGAGTACTCCTTGGTTTAGGAGATAGTACATCTATTACGCAAATTGGATAGTCTTCTTCCAAACCATAGACAGGTTCCGACCGGTAGGGAATGAAGAAAACCAGTTAGCCTAACGATGGTGTATAGAAGGTATTAAGTAAAGACATATCAAGGGATTAGTAAGAGGGAAAGTAAATTGCGACTGATATTCACGGACCAAACCAGGTATTTCATTACCACTCCCACTTCACCTTTGTATTTCTCCAGGACACTCCGTATCACTACGAAGATCCACAGTTTATTGGATATTCGATCATATGGTTATATACGAACTCGAAAGGAACTTGTTCCAGTTCGGGATGGATTCTGGTTCAGGAGAAATAGGATAAAGGATTATTCGGGTTGTCTTTTATCTTCACCTTCTCTCGCATTGCGAGTGCTCCTAGGATTAGGACAGTACACCCATTATGCTTATTGGATAGTCTTCTTCCAAACCATAGTCTAGTGCCGAACAGTAGGAAAGGAAGAAAACCATTTGGCCTAAAGGGGTGTACAGAAGGTAATGACTAAAGACATAGAAAGGGATTTGGAAAAATGGCAAAGAATTACACGGTTGCAGTTGTGAATCTGGATAATGGAAGAGGCATTACTAGGAATACCAGGATACCCCTACGAAACATTTCAATGTTTCAGTTTCACTGTGTACTGTTAAAGGAAAAACTGATTTCCCGATTAGATACTTACTCCAGGGTATGTATTTACCAGGTATGATTCTCATATCTGTATGGTTTTACAGATGATGAGCGGGAGTAAGTTATTGGGAATTGGGTGATCATCCTCATTATATCGGGATTCGTTGTAATCGGTGATATTTGAGGAAGTCACCTGGATTGTTTGCCAGATGGGAAATATTTGGTTTTGAATATCCGCTGTTATGCACCAATTTCAAATTGATATATCTGTACGTCTATTTTTATAGAGTGAGATATACTTTTTTGAAATTATGTTGATGACATTTACCTATATCAGTGGATGGTTAGGTAAGGAGCATTAAACAGCGGTGTAATTCTTCTTAACCATAAGTACAGTTTTCAACCTGCGACACACAAGGAGTGAGTTATTAGACTCAAGGGACTTATACAGAGTATTGTATGTTGTCCAGTGTCCATTAGGACAGAGGGGATGGTCCTCGTACTATATTCAGTTTACTTATGACTTCACTAGTTTTTATACAAGTGTTTCGTGAAAACACAGGGTCCGAATTTTGAGAAGTTATAGGTATATGAATAGAGTAGAGAACCAGGTGTTGCAAGTATCAGGATTCTTTAAGGTGATCGAAGATGTAGATACTTGAGTATGGTATTCAGTTGATAGTAATGATTAAGAGAACTTTCTTCTCTTTCAGGTTACTCATAATTGGAAGCATTCCTAAGTTGAGTAACGCTGATCGGCCTCTTTCCATTTAGTAGACATGCACTGGGGACAGCTGCATGATTTGAATCTGGTTCAATTAAATTAGTGCCTCTGTTTCTGTATTGGATATAGAACAGTTCATATCTTAACGATGTTAAGGTACGGGGAGTTGTCCGGCTTATGCTTAAAACCAGACTCTGGGTGACTCAAGGCACGTTTTCTGTAATGGTTGTTTGTGGGTTGACCCAGGCTATGACGAGGGTAGACTTTCTACCATCTGGAAGATCAATAGTGATATTGTTCTAGACTCGCCACAGTTTTAATAAAAATGGATTTTTTCAAAAAAAAAACAGTAGTGGGAGTATGGTAGAACTAGAAGTGATTCCAGAACCGCAAACGATTACTGAAGATTTGATAAGGAACCTAAAGATTCAATCTGGTTTGACATTCCATTGGCCACTTCGCAGATAAGATGGGTAACCTCAGGCACCCGAGAGGTACTCCGGTAACCTCAAGGACGGTGACAGGGAGGTTCTTGTTTACCCAGACTTGCCATAGCTGTTGTTCCAGACTGTGAGACCCGGTAGGAGGATGAGTATAGCGTCGTTCTAAACTGGCTTTAGAAGTGTACGTCTATATGACTCTGCCAGAGGGTTGTCGTGGTCAGTGTGAGCAGCGGAAGCATGATGGACAAGTGGCTTATGTCTATTTATAGACTAAAGCAGATATAGCGGAGATAGATCATCAATTTCTGATGTGACGGTCATATGTTTGACTTCATCAGAATAGGGGATGAATCTGTTGAGAAGGTAGTAGGGTGTGATGTCATGGTATTTGGATGACATACACAGAGTAGGAAATGATATTCCTATACTACGATCGGTTATACTTTGGTCCTCACACAGTGGTTTCTCCACATTGGACTTGGACATTATATCAGACATAATGGTTACTAGATCTATGGTTTTAGATCTAGATTTGGGTGGTTTCCCAATCAGGGTACTTAGACAGCATTCTAAGAAGTTTGGATTTGGAGTTCATTTATGAGCTAGGTCCCATTAGACATCCAGACACATTCTAAGACAGGTATTGCTCATTTCGGGAGATGGGTTTCTCCGCGAACTTGAGATATAGAGAGACATAGAAGGAAACATCAAAACGGATCCACTCACTGAGGCTATTCCTCGAACGCAATAGTTTCGCAAACGAGCTTTGTGAGACTGACTAGTAGAGGAGTTGGGTGTTCGGTATCACACGGGCTGTGAGTTTGCGACATCACAATAATTAGCCTTGAGTGCAAGTGGGAGATTGTTGGAGATAGTGCCCTCAGAGTCAATTATTGGATCACAGGCATGTGATTGAAATGATTGAGGGAGGACCTATTCCGGTAGGAAAGTTATACTAAATATGATAGTATGCTATCTGGTTTACCTTTATCATCGTGTACTGATTTAGGTGACCTTATAGGTCACTATTGCACGTTGATAGAGCCCCTAGGATTCTTGCTTGACTGCCAGCAGTATGAGGGCGATCATATACATGGGAGCTGGTAGTCTATAAGCACATCCTTAAAAGGTCCCTAGTCGAGGGAGTTTCGAGACAGGGCATCGATACTCCAGAGTAGACTAGTGTATACAGTCGAGACCCCGACGAGGGGCGGTAGCCGGTCTCACAAGCTACTGGTGTCAGTTGGATCACCTAAGATATATACAGGTGCTCATTAGGTTATGAGTACACCGGACAGGACTTGCCGGGAACATGCTAGTTGGTCTTATACCTGACGTCAGATAGCAGTTCCCTGGTGACATGTGTACAGGTTAGTTCATCGACCTGAGGATCGTCGTTTGTCTCGTGTGAGTCCCACTGTACTTTGATTACTACCCAACCACGCTCAAAGGAGACGTGCAAACAGGTTTTAGTGGGGTACAGTCCCGAGCCACATGGAGGCAGTGAGCGGATCTGCAGGGGTTCGTCTCTCCCGGTATTGGGGGTGAGGTCGTGCTGTGTCTAGGAGAGCCATTACACGAAGTCCTTAGCCATGGCAGGAGATTTACTGGTAGGTATTCCAGTAGTATCTCAGGGTGTTCTGGGCTACACTCCGACATGACTTGTACTGCTTTTGTGGGTCTGACTTTACCAACCCCCTAGGCCCGCCATGCGATGCTCATAGACGAACGGACCGGACTGTACGGATATTTTCGCTGACAGGCTCAGTAGGGTATCAGGATGAGTTCGCTCATCGACGTCCCTTTTGGTCAATAGCTGGTAGCCCGTCACGTATGGCTAATACCTCTGACGTGCTAGTGGTTAAATCCACAGATATAGTATTGACGGGTCTTTAGAGTCCACCACATACAGTTACTCAAGTTTCGGGCGAAACGTTATAGAGGCCGTATGGAGATATGGCAGGGTTAGATCAGATACGTGCGGTATTGCACGGATCAGGATCGGACGGTCAGTACTAGAGGCCGTATAGTTATATGGCAGGGTTCGATCAGATACGTGCGGTATTGCACGCATCAGGATCGGACGGATAATACTAGCCGGCTTTGGTTTAAGCCGGATCCTAGTATAGTACAGTGTACATTTTGTCTCATTGCATTTGTATTTCGGTCGGAATACAAATGCTGGTATGTATATACAGTATCGGGGTTTTCCTGTAATTTATTACGGGACCAGTTTTCTGGAGTTGCCAGTTTGCTTTCCGTTTCAGCCATTTTTCTTTGTATCATTCATTGGCTGAAGATTGGTGGAGGAGGGCTTATTTGCATTTGTGCAAATTAGCATTTGTGGAGGGTGTTCTTTGCATTTTTTTGGATCATGATGGTTGCACCATCCCTTGACCATTTGACTTCTTCTTTCATGATGGCTTGACTTTGTGATGAGATGATGAGGTTGGTGGAGTGTCGGTTTGTGTTTGTGATCATTTTCTTTCATGATATCATTTGATCTTTCTCACTTGGATTATTGTGTGGCTCCCTTCATTTTGAGACACACTTCTCTCATTCTCTCCACTCCCATGAGCATGGCCGGCCAAGCCTTGAAGTGGGCTGTTCATATTTTTGTAGTGGGGATTTTTGCTCTCTTGATGCTAGAAAAATCCCCAAGTTCCTCCACAAAAGTTCATAGTTCATTTCCACCACTTAAATGGCAACTCCATAACCCTAAAATGAGACATGTTTCTACACTATATTCTACAGCAAACCTTGGGCACGTCGACTCGCCAGCTTCGTGCCCGAGTTGCTTCGGACCAGAGGCGGGAGCCCGTAAAAGAAGCCGGCGACGTGGTGCCCTTCCGGCGACGAAGTGGAGACCGGAGATTCCGCGGGGAGATCTGGACGACGATGAGAAGCCCGAAGGACACGGATCGCTCGGTATATCTCTCTGCCCCCTTTCTTGTTAGCTAGGACTAGTTTAATGGCCCGATTCGGGTTTATAGTGTGCGGTGGTGCCGGTTTGAAAAGTTAAAGTTTAGCATCGCTTCCGCATTCCGGCGTCGGATGGATGGCCGGGGCGCCGCCGTGCACTTACAAACTCATGAGAGGGTTTGGGTGTAGCTAGAGGAAGAAGAAGATGCCATGAGAATGAGGTTTTGAGAGCAACTCAAAAGAGAGAAAAAAAATGAATAATGGCTTATGTTTTGTTTGTTGTGTGAGTGTGACAAGAAATAATGGAGCCATCACATTAATGTCCTTGTCTCCAAAATATCTTAGTCAGCAAAAAATATATCAAGTCAACATAATCTCATAACAAACAAAAACCCTAAGCATGCTAGAATAGTAACCATGGGTCACTAATTAGCCATGCCACAAAAATGCAATAAGCACCTCATCCTACACCTCAATAACCTTTTAATCCAAAATGGTATAAACCATGATGAGGATTAATCTTCTAAAAGTAATCTTGTAATAAATTAAAAGAATACCCCTCAACCGTATATACATAACCGCATCCATATTCCGAAGAATACGAATACAAAGAGACGAAAATAATCCAACAAATATAATACTAGGATCCGTCTTAAACCAAAGCCCACCAGTATTATCCGTCCGAACATCATGCGTGCATAAGTACACGTATGTGATCGAACCCTGCCGTAAAACCTGTAAGTCCATGTCACGCACCCCACGAACTTGCGGGGAGGCGGAATATACGAAAAACGATCATCAAAGGTTCGTAACACGGACATGAGCGCATGAATCATATCTAAACCGTTACTAGCAAACTACGAAAGGTTTAAATACTCTGATTCGAAGTTATACCTCACGTTACTTGTCCTTCGGGTCTTCATCACTATCCTCCACTCCTTGTAAGCTCTTTGGAACGTCGGCACCTCAACGGCCTCCTCGAATCAAAGATGTTCCACCCGAGAGCTCCTACTCCAAGCTTAACCTCTAACTTGAGGTAACTAGGTTACTCAAAGTGCTAATCTAAGCAACCTAGATGATATAGAGTTGGATTATGGAAGTATTAGTCTAGCTAACCCTTGATCTCAACACATGAGAGGTTAGGGTTAGGGTTTGAAGAGAGAGAGCTTGAGGAGAGAGAAGGTGAGAGTGAGAATCCTTTTAGATGAATAGATCATGTGTGTATATATGAAACATATCATATATATTAAATGAATAACAAATAATGATATATCATCATGTTTCATTAATACACTAAGTGATTCATCACATGAGTCATATAAATCATAATTGATTCATTAACTCCATGTATGAATCACACCATGACTCATTTATCCAATTAATGCAAATGCCACCATAACCCCCAAGTCACCATACTTCAAGAAGCTTCCCGACAAATTACGAGAACGCCTCTCCTATCCATAAAATCATGGAAAAACTTTATACTATATAAATCCAATAATCCGATACTAGAATCTGGCTTAAACAAAAGCCGACTAGTAAAAACTGTCCGAACATCGTACGTGCGTAAAAACACGTATGCGTCCGAACCCTGTCGTAAAACCATACGACCTGTATATCGTTTCGCCCGAAGCAGGGAAACTCTCTGTATGGCACTCTAAAGACTCGACACTACGCTGGCAGTGGGTTTAACCACAGACCGCAAGCGGCACTAGCTGCACGTAATGGTCCCCAGGTAGATGTCGATAAGAAGGCCGATGAGTAAACCCATCCGAACTCCTACTGTGCCTGCTGTGACAATCTCCGTACAGTCCGGTCTGTTCGTCTAAGACTATCGCATATCGGGCCTAGGGGCGGCAAGCGTCAGTCCCCTAAAAGCGGTATAAGTCGTGTCGGAGCGTAGCCCATTACACCTTGAGAAACTACTGGAATACCTACCAGTAAATCTCGATTGCCCTGGCCAGGGACTTTGCGTAATGGCTCTCTAACACAGCGCGATATCAACTCCCAATACCGGGAGAGACGAATCCTGTCTAACCGTCACTGCCTCCAAGTGCTCGGGACTTCACCCAACTGCTACCTGTTTGCACGACTCCTTTGAGCCGTGGTAGGGTAGCAATCTAAGAACATTGGGACACACATGAGGCGAAGTAGCAGTGTCAAGTCTGCGGACTATGCTGTACTCATGTCACCTGGGAACTGTTAACTGACGACGGGTATAATCCCAACCAACAGTTCCCCGTGAGTCCTGTCCGGTGTACCCGTAATCTAACGAGCACCTGTATACTATTTCCAGTACGACATACTGATGGCTGTGGTGCAGACCATCTCCCTAATTGGGATGAGAAGCGTACATACTAGTCTACTCCGGAGTATCGATGCCCTGTCTCGACAATCCAACGACTAGGGACCTGAAAAAGGATGTGCTTGTAGACTACCCAGCCCCCACTAGTGTGACTGCCATCACAACGCTGGTAGTCAAGCAAGATCCTAAGAGCTCTATCAATACGTATACTCACATATTAAGATAGATAAAACCAAGTAGCATACTACCATGTTTAGCAAGACTGTTATAAAACTGTGAAAATCCCAAGCTTCCATTAAGTAATATACAAACTAGTATGATACAGTAATGGCCTTCTAGGGCATAAACACTAACAATCTCCCACTTACACTAGGGCCATGTACTGGCGTATCGCAGACCTATCATCTCGAATAGCCTCTCGAACTGCGTCTGAGGAATGGCCTTTGTGAATGGATCAGCGGTGTTATTCTCTGTATCTACTCTCTTTACCTCGATCTCCCGGCGATCGACGATCTCCCTGATCAGGTGATACCACCTTAAGATGTGTCTGGACTTCTGATGGGACCTGGGTTCCTTCGCTAAAGCTATAGCGCCGTTGTTGTCGCAATACATAGGTATTGGACCAACACCGGTAGGAACCACCTGATGTTCTGTGAGGAACTTCTTCATCTAGACAGCTTCTTTTGCGGCATCGCAAGGAGCTATGCACTCCGCTTCCATCGTTGAGTCAGCAACGGTGTCCTGCTTGGAACTCTTCCAACAGACCGCCCCTCCATTGAGGGTAAAGACATAACCCGACATGGACTTGGAGTCATCCTTGTCACTCTAGAAGTTGGAGTCAGCAAAGGCCTCGATCTGGAGGTCTTTTCCGCCATACAACAAGAACATCTCCTTAGTCCTCCTCAGGTACTTGAGAATGTTCTTTACTGCTATCCAGTGCTTCTCCCCTGGGTTTGCCGGATACGGGCTTTCAACGCTCAATGCGTATGCTACATCTAGTTTTGTACATAACATCGCATACATTATAGAGCCTACCGCAGAAGCATGGGGTATAATCGACTTGCGATCCCTTTCCAAATCAGTCTTGGGAGACATCTCTTTGGAGAGAGTGATTCCGTGACAAGCCGATAGGTTACCGCGCTTAGAATCATCCATACTGAATCTTTTCAATATGGTGTCTATGTACCTGGAATGCGAAAGTCCCAACATCCTCTTTGATCTATTTGTAGGGTTCCTAGGCACTCTAGTGAGGTCTCACAAGTGATCAAAACATGGCTAATTCAAAATTTTACAAGTGCCTACAAACCCTAATACGGATCGTTAACTAGATAATGAGGCGAAGCGATCAAGTAAACGGAAATATAGCTAAAGGGAAGGGGCTACAACCTTTGTAGATCCGGTCCACCACTTCCTAAGCTCCGCGACGATGTCCCTCCGCTGTCCAAGTCGGATCCCGAACTCTAGCATCGGCTTCATCGAAGAAATGGGCGGGCTTAATCGTCGGTTCGATGCCGAAGATGATCTACGTCGAGGCATCACAAACTCGAGCTCCGCCTTCTCCAAGTCAAGAAACTTGTGAAGACAACACACTCTACTACATGGCAAGTAGTAGAGGATGAAGAAATAGGAAGTGGGTAGACTTTAGATTTGGATTTCTCACTTGTTTTGGCTAGTTGCCATTGAAGCTATCAATATCTTTCTTCTTGAAGAAGAAGAAGAAGAAAAAGATAATATATGATAAGTTATTTTAAAAAGGAAAATAAATGAATACTTATCATTTCTGAAACCATGGTTTAGTGTAGAGATTTAACTAAGGTTAGATGAGTGGTTAGGGTTAGGCATGAGACAAGAATGGTGACTAAGTCATTGCTTCATGAAGCTTCAACTAAAAACAAACATAGCCACCATTCATTTATCTTTATCATTTTCTTTTGCCAAAATAAACAAAAAGAATAAATAAATGAATAAGTAAATAAAATGAAACCCTAACCATTCATATAACCACGGTCAATTCTTTACACAAACCCAAGCTAGAATGTATCATCAAACATGATACAATCAAGTGCACAAAAGTATATCACATATACAACTTGTGCACTTCAAGTGAGAAAATCCATTTAAAGTGAACCAATACTAGTTAATGCAAAGTAATATATCAAATATATAATTATACATTAAACCATTAAATCAACACTTGATTCAATGATCCGGTCATGTCGCATATAACCGGCTAGTATCCAATGTATCGGCTTATCGAATCAATCCTTGATTCGATAACCAGGTTATATCGCATAAAACCATTTGATACATTCATCGCGAGAATGGAATACGGTATCACATACTCGAATTATTCTCGGTCCCGCACATATCTCATATGCGCTCCTATTTCGTTTCGCTTGAGCTAGGAAACCTCTGTGTAGGACTCTAAAGACTCGTCAATACGCCGGCAGCAGATGATGATCGTATCAAACACCCACAAGCCGCAAGCGGTCTGCTAAACGTAACGGCCACCCGGGTATTGAGCGATCAGAAGATCGACGAGCAAGCCCGCTCACACTCCTGTGAATCCAACCAGTAACACTTACCGTATAGTCCGGTCTGTTCGTCTGATATGTCGCATATCTCGCCTAGGGGTGGTAAACGTCAGACCCCAGTAGCTTGATAAGTCATGCCGGCGTGAGGCCCATAACATTCGTGAAACTACTGATAGCTCTTACCAGTATATCACTGCAACCCTGGCCATGGATTTCCTGTTATGGCCAGTCGAGCATAGCACAACATCAACCCCCAATACCGGGAGAGACGAATCCCCTCCTATCGCTCATTGCCTCCATGTGAATTGGGACTGTACCCAAAAACCACCTGTTTGCACAACTCAGTAGAGCCGTGGAAGGGTGGAAATCAAAGTACAGTGGGAGACACACAAGACTCTATGACGATCTCGGGTCAACAGACTAAGCTGTACCAGTGTCACCGGAGAACTGCCATCTGACGTGAGGTATAATACCATCTTGGAGTTCTCGGCGAGTCCGTTCAGTGTACCCAGTCTCCACTGAGCACCCGCATACCATCTCCGATGTCAAACACCAATGGATATGGGATCATCCATCGCCCATCACATGGGTCGAGAAGATATACGCTAGTCTACTCTAGAATATCGATGCCCCGTCTCGATATTCCCACGACTAGGAACAATGAAGGATGTACTCATTGACTACCCAGGCCCCACTAGTACGATCTGCATCATAGTCCTGGAAGTCGAGTACACATCCTAAAGGCTTTATCAACATGTAATCAGAGAGACAGAAAGTATACATGTTAAGATAAAGAGCAACCAGATAGCGTACTATCATGTCGAGCAAGAAAGTCCTACCTATATATGTCCCAGCATCCACTACAATATACATCCAATGTACAGTAATGGCCTCTAGGGCATACGTATAACTAACAATCTCCCACTTGCACTAGGGCCATCTGTAGCAGTGGTTGCAGTATCTAATACTCAACCATCCCATATGAGTCTCTCTTTGGGAAAAGGCCTTCGTGAGTGGATCCGCTGTGTTGTCCTCTGAGTCTACTCTCCTTACCTCGATCACCCTGGAGATCAACTATCTCCATGATCAGGTGATGCTGCCTCAGAATATGTCTGGGTCACTGATGGGATCGGGGTTCCTGTGCCAAAGCCACACTTCCATTGTCATACAATGGTAGGAACCTAGTTCATCTTATGCACCATTATACACCCAAACTGCCTCTTTGGTAGTATCCTTAATAGCGATGTTACCAGCCTTTATCGTCTAGTTTGCCACGGTATCTAGCTTGGAACACTTCCAACATACCGTCCCTCTACTGAGGGTAAAGACAATGCCCACGACTGACATTCAGTCGTCCTTATCACCCTGGAACCCTTCCAGTGATTCTTCCTAGGATCAATTGATACAATCTTACTATAACTAGTGAGAATCCTAACATCCATTTAGATCTATCTCATAGACCCAAATCTCAGGATTTTATGAGGTATCACTTTGATCCTATATGGAGAATCTATGTGGTAAGAGGAGATCGACCGATCGTAGCATAGGAAACTCTTTTCCTATCAAGAGTATGTCATCCATGTACTCTACGAGGATCATTACCATACTCCATACTACCCTTTTGTACATACAAGGTTCATCTACCATTTTGATGAAGTCAAACTCTTTGACTTTGACATCAAAACAGATGTTCCAACTCCGCGATGCCTGCTTTATTATGTAAAGCAACTTGCACGCGTTTCCGCTGCTCCCACTGTTTACGAAGCCCTCTGGCTGTGTTCTTATAGACTCTCTCTTCAAAATCAATATTTAGAAAAGTAATCATGGAACCCAACCACCAGATATCGTAGTCATGGTATGTAGCAATGGCAAGTAGGATCTGGATGGACTTAAGCATAGTCCCCAGAAAAGATTTCATCATTATCCACGCCTGGTCGATGACGAAAACCATTAACAAGTCTAGCTTTGAAAGTCTCAACCTTTCCATCTACACCAAGTAATCTTCTCAAGATATACTTGCCCCTGATGGGGATTTAACCCTTCAGATATCGCAGCCAAAGTCCATACTTTGCTGGTGTACATGGATTCCATCTCAGATTGCAAAGCATCCAGCCATTCTTACAGAGTCCCTACTCTCGATGGCCTGCTTGAAACTAGTTGGGTCATCATCTCATGATGCAATCCTCGCTCCCATTGACATCGAGAAACTGAGGTATCTCTCAGGCAGGTGAGGAACCCTACCAGATCGGCGGAGAGGCTGAGGTTCGTCGGGGACTATAGAATCCTTTGGTTCTGTCAAATCATCAACTGCAGTTTTGTATAGCTGGAACCTTTCCAGTTCTACAGAACTGACCTTGCCTCGATCTTGTCCGGATTTTGCTTTAGACATAAGCCGGACAATCCCAAATCTTAACTTACTTAAGAGATAGGCTCTTCCCATACCATATCTCATATGGAATGGTAGGCACTGATTTGATTCGAACCTAATTCAATAGGTATGCAGCTTATCAAGCGTACAACCCCAAAAGGAAATAGGTAACTCAGTAATACTCATCATAGAGCACACCATATCTAATATTGTGCGATTGCTCCGCCATGATACACCGTTGTGCTGTGGTGTATTCAGAGGAGTAACACTGAGAGAGAATCTCATTCTCCTTTAGAATAGTCCAGGAATTCTATGCACAAGTATTCTCCTCCCTGATCTCATCATAGGACATAATACTTATACCCGGTTATTGGTTCTCTACTTCTTGCTTATATTCTGTGAATACCTCAAAAGGTTCGGACTTGTGTTTCAACAGGAACATATGTCTGAATCTCGAGAGATTATCAGAGAATGTAATGAAATACAAAGAACCGGTCCTGGCATGTGTAGACAGGAGACCTTAAATACATCATCATGTATCAGTCCCAAGAGTTTACTAACTCTTTCTCTGTTTCTAATAAACAGAGCTATGGTCATCTAATCTTTGTGACATGACTGGCAAGTTTCACAAGATGTAAATTCAAACTGATTTAAATATGCATCTAAAATGTAACTTCAGCCAGTCGGGTCGCATTGATATGTCCTAGTCTATAATGCCTCAAGAAGGATTCGTTCATTTCTGAACTCTTCCTCTTGTGTGTGTTCTGTATACTAGGAACTGTAGTTTGATTTAGAATGTCAATGCTTTTAGATAACGTGCCTGAACCGATCAACTTTTGATATAGGAAATGTTCAAAACATTATCCATCATTACAAAATTCTATCATTTCTTTAACAAATAAAGAGCTTGATATGATTTTGTATATCAGGTTCGGTATCTAATAGCATTTATTCAGAATCAATGTATTGGTAATACAGGGTGACAGTGACCAACAGTCTTGGCTGCAACACTTGTCCCGTTTTCTGTCTCATGAAACTTATCACCCGTTCTCAGTTTTTCTACCTTTCGGTAGCCCTATGTAACAGATTACATATCTGGGATCCTGATCCGGTATCAAATACTTAGGATACAGAGAATACTGAGAAACAGTTCTTTATAATGAATATACCCGAAGGAGATGCATCATATGCACTTTCTTCGTTTGGGCGGCATAGGAATTCTGGAATTCCCCTATTTCTTGCTCTGTCTTATAACAATTATAAGTTGGAGCGGGACCAACGTTCCCCAGCTCAGTATAACAAGCGGGTTCGGTCAATACATCCATATTATTATCTTGATTAAGGCGTGATATGGTCGCTACCTGGAGAGAGAGAGAAGAAAACACTCTGCGTGCGCTCTTTTCAAGATCAGATCGGTTATTTATTTTATCTAATCAGGTTGGCTCCCACTGTTTTTATCAAATCTTCCTTCAAACCCTTAAAAGGAAAGACTAGCTGGGATTAATTACACTCTACAAGTTCGCCAATCTTTCAGCCAGGCCAGTGTCGGTACTTTGAGGGAGGTTCCCCGTGCTTTCGCACGGACCTAATTACTGTAAACCTCGCTTTCTCAGAGGCGTAACCCCGTTGACACCTATCTAGACACCTACTTGATCGGCTAATTGTAAAGTGCAAAACTCTCCCAGGTGTAACAATTACTCGCAGTGGGTATCGGGATCCAACTATCACATAGAAGGTATGCAATCTCATTGCAAGTTTCAACACTTGAAACTCCCGATAAAGGTTTTTACCCTTAGCACTTATGACCTTAACTAAGGTCAACAAATCATAAGTACTAGTCAAGTTCTACCCGTCATTTCGTGATTAATTAGACCCACCCACATGACCCTTAACTATGGTCAACAAAGTCACGTGATTGTCCTAACTAATCGCATCATATGCGGTGTAGGAAGACATCACTTAGCTACCGTACACTGTGCCTTGACTATGGTTAACAAACACAGCACGAATACTAAGTACTCTACTTCCTAAAATGACGGAGGGTTGCAAATGGTTTTTATGAAAACCTTTAACGCTTTGAACTTGATCTCGTTGCGGAATCAAATGGTTTTTAAATGGAATGTTTTTGAGGCTTTTCTAGTTTTGCTAAAGGGGCCACTCTCGGTGAAGGGATCGTCGGTCCTTTCCTCATCGAATGAGGTGCGGGATATATCATATATATCACTGTGCAAAGCAAAACTCTTAAAAGCAGTCAAAAGACAAACCGATGGTTGTAGCATCTGCCAGTTATCGCTAAAGGAGTCACTCCCGGTGAAGGGATCTCGGTCCTTTCCTCATCAAATAAGGTGCAGGATATATCATATATACCGCTGTGCAAAGCAAGAACTGTAGCTACCTATTTTTATTTTGAAATTCGATTCCACAACATCAATTAGGTTTATTTTATTTCATTAATCACATTAATGAAGTCCCATCATTTAAGCACCTAAACATAACAGATATATACGACGTACACTTATGCCATCCGCATTCGGCTCGATGTCCCCGCGTGCACCGTTAGGTTAGGTAACTAACGGCAGAGCGGGGCAGGGCTAGCGCGGGTGTAAAACATAAGTAACGTCTATATAATATATCATATATACTATATATAATATCTATCACAGAACATCACAAGAACACATCACAGATATCGCAGCAGAAGAATCATATGAAATATTGGATATACTAGGATGTCCGTGTTTTCAATACGAGCCAGTATAAAACACGGATTCCACGGTCGTGATGAATAGCCAAACCCACACCCCTAGACCCCTACGAGAGCGGCAAGCAACCCTACCAATTCTAGAGTTAGGAGACCCGGACTCGACTCCTCGAGTTGGTCTCCCACTGGACTCCAGAACCCGATTACTTGTGCCCTCCTCCTTGGGTCTATCCTAGTGCGGAAAAGTAAATAATATACAAACGGTGACATCTTCCGCAACCTGGAAGTGCCCCAATAAAAGAATATTACATACAAGTTTTTTTACATGAATGAAAATAAAAAAACACCCATCTCACATAAAACCCCCCGGCTATTCAAACACGACGATCCAATATAATATATCCAGCAACACATAACATAACATGTCATCAACGTAAGTAAATATGCGCATCCCAATTGTCGTTGACATATACCAACGAAACCGGAGATATCACATATTACACTTACGGTCACAGAAAAAAAAGTGTAAAACTACAACAGTTGGAATCCGCAATCTCTTTAGACATCGCACGCCTAATCAAATGAATTCCTTAGACATCACATGCCTAACAATTATAAACCCCGCATTTTAGTCTCATTATCGAAAACACTTTTCAATATCAAGTCGGTCAATTCAACAAGATTCCCGGCATCCTGATCGAATGCTCGTCGCAAACTTTAGTAGGCGGCTGCACCCCTGATACCATCGACGAAGTGCACCAAGGCGGAACACCGCTGCCGCGAGCACCCGAACGGATGCTTTCGGCGACGGGGTTCTCCTACAGTCACTTGGTCGGGGCTATGGAGCGAGGCTGTCTATTAAGTTTACCCGGCGAGTATCCGCGTACGCTACGTGATTGCTACGGAGTTTTGATCACATCAAAATTCCGTGGCAACCGATCAAGTGAGACTAAACTGCTATGTTTATAACATTCATTCAGTTATCTCATAACTATTTGTGAATTCCAATTATTGTATCACATTCCAGATAAATAGAAAATGTTAAACTTTCCGATCGAACAATCGAACACCCAAGTTTTCCCGATGCTGTCCAACACATGAAATAAGTCTAAAAACATTCAGTTCGTGCCTCAGTACCAACGGTCCAGCCGTAGAAGGGTCAAGCCAACGCCTCACATGTGGCACGCCGTACTACCCTAAACCCTAAGGTTCAAAGGGCAGTTCAAGACGGTCACATAATTGAGTTAAGGTTTGTTGTCTTCTAGAGGGACCATCGCATTACTTGCACTACTTAGAACGTCATTAAACCTGGGAAAAATCCAACGATTGGAAATTTCCCGGCAGGGGAAAAATGGGTATTTATATACGGTCGAACTTTTTAACATATTCTAAAATATTCGGAAAGTCTCATAGACAAAATCTGATAATCCGATCGAATCAACTAAGCTCCAAAACACCCCAGAAAACTCAACTCTGAAATAAATATTAAAAATTCCCAGGAAAACCAGCACCAGAAAGCATGAATTACTGTGCAAAGTTTGAAGGCCAATCATTTCAAGTGACCGCGGAACCGCCGTAGAAGCCAGGCTTCTGCCGCGGTTCCGCCGCGCATTAGAGGTATCATGGAAAAATTTTTGCATCTTAATTCTTAGAATTCCCTGCTGAGTTTTCTGCATATTTTTAATTTGGGAAAAACCCAGTTTTTAAAAAATGTACAGAGAGCCGTTTTCGGGTTAAGGTTTTGGTTCGATCGGAATTCAAACGTCGTCTGGACTTTGCCTAAGGCTCTAGCTAGTCTCTGATACCACTGTAGGGTTCCTAGGCACTTTAGTGAGGTCTCACAAGTGATCAAAACATGGCTAATTCAAAATTTTACAAGTGCCTACAAACCCTAATACGGATCGTTAACTAGATAATGAGGCGAAGCGATCAAGTAAACGGAAATATAGCTAAAGGGAAGGGGATACAACCTTTGTAGATCCGGTCCACCACTTCCTAAGCTCCGCGACGATGTCCCTCCGCTGTCCAAGTCGGATCCCGAACTCTAGCATCGGCTTCATCGAAGAAATGGGCGGGCTTGATCGTCGGTTCGATGCCGAAGATGATCTATGTCGAGGCATCACAAACTCGAGCTCCGCCTTCGCCAAGTCAAGAAACTTGTGAAAACAAAACACTCTACTACATGGCAAGTAGTAGAGGATGAAGAAATAGGAAGTGGGTAGACTTTAGATTTGGATTTCTCACTTGTTTTGGCTTGTTGCCATTGAAGCTATCAACATCTTTCTTCTTGAAGAAGAAGAAGAAGAAAAAGATAATATATGATAAGTTATTTTAAAAAGGAAAATAAAGGAATACTTATCATTTCTTCAACCATGGTTTAGTGTAGAGATTTAACTAATGTTAGATGAGTGGTTAGGGTTAGGCATGAGACAAGAATGGTGACTAAGTCAATGCTTCATGAAGCTTCAACTAAAAACAAACATAGCCACCATTCATTTATCTTTATCATTTTCTTTTTCCAAAATAAACAAAAAGAATAAATGAATGAATAAGTAAATAAAATGAAACCCTAACCATTCATATAACCATGGTCAATTCTTTACACAAACCCAAGCGAGAATGTATCATCAAACATGATACAATCAAGTGCACAAAAGTATATCACATATACAACTTGTGCACTTCAAGTGAGAAAATCCATTTAAAGTGAACCAATACTAGTTAATGCAAAGTAATATATCAAATATATAATTATACATTAAATCATTAAATCAACACTTGATTCAATAATCCGGTCAAGTCGCATATAATCGGCTAGTATCCAATGTATCGGCTTATTGAATCAATCCTTGATTCGATAACCAGGTTATATCGCATACAACCATTCGATACATTCATCGCGAGAATGGAATACGGTATCACATACTCGAATTATTCTCGGTCCCGCACATATCTCATATGCGCTCCTATTTCGTTTCGCTTGAGCTAGGAAACCTCTGTGTAGGACTCTAAAGACTCGTCAATACGCCGGCAGCAGATGATGATCATATCAAACACACACAAGCCGCAAGCGGTCTGCTAAACATAACGGCCACCCGGGTATTGAGCGATCAGAAGATCGACGAGCAAGCCCGCTCACACTCCTGTGAATCCAACCAGTAACACTTACCGTATAGTCCGGTCTGTTCGTCTGATATGTCGCATATCTCGCCTAGGGGTGGTAAACGTCAGACCCCAGTAGCTTGATAAGTCATGCCGACGTGAGGCCCATAACATTCGTGAAACTACTGATAACTCTTACCAGTATATCACTGCAACCCTGGCCAGGGATTTCCTGTTATGGCCAGTCGAGCATAGCACAACATCAACCCCAATACCGGGAGAGACGAATCCCCTCCTATCGCTCATTGCCTCCATGTGAATCGGGACTGTACCCAAAAACCACCTGTTTGTACAACTCAGTAGAGCCGTGGTAGGGTGGAAATCAAAGTACAGTGGGAGACACACAAGACTCTATGAGGATCTCGGGTCAACAGACTAAGCTGTACCAGTGTCACCAGAGAACTTCCATCTGACGTGAGGTATAATACCATCTGGGAGTTCTCGGCGAGTCCGTTCAGTGTACCCAGTCTCCACTGAGCACCCGCATACCATCTCCGATGTCAAACACCAATGGATATGAGATCATCCATCGCCCATCACATGGGTCGAGAAGATATACGCTAATCTACTCTGGAATATCGATGCCCCGTCTCGATATTCCCACGACTAGGAACAATGAAGGATGTACTCATTGACTACCCAGGCCCCACTAGTACGATCTGCATCATAGTCCTGGAAGTCGAGTACACATCCTAAAGGCTTTATCAACATGTAATCAGAGAGACAGAAAGTATACATGTTAAGATAAAGAGCAACCAGATAGCGTACTATCATGTCGAGCAAGAAAGTCCTACCTATATATGTCCCAGCATCCACTACAATATACATCCAATGTACAGTAATGGCCTCTAGGGCATACATATAACTAACACTATCACGATAGATCTGGATCCCCAGAATGTAGGTGGCATCACCCAGGTCTTTCATGGAGAACTTCTGTGACAAGAATCTTTTGACTGACTGTAGCATAGGAATATCATTTCCTATTAGGAGAATGTCATCAACGTACAAGACGAGGAATACTACAACTCTCCCTACAATCTTACTGTATATGCATGGTTCATCCGGATTTTTGATAAAGTCGAATTCTTTGACAGTATCATCAAAACAGATGTTCCAACTCCGCGATGCCTTCTTTAGTCCATAAATGGATTTAAGCAGCTTGCATACTTTACCACTGCTCCCACTCTGAATGAATCCCTCTGGCTGATCCATATAGACGCTCTCTTCCATATTACCATTTAGAAAGGCCGTCTTTACGTCCATCTGCCAGATCTCATAATCGTGGAAGGCAGCAATAGCAAGAAGGACCCGAATGGATTTGAGCATAGCCACTGGAGAAAAGGTTTCGTCATATTCCAAACCAGGTATTTGAAGGAAACCCTTTGCAACAAGTCTAGACTTATAGGTTTCAACCTGTCCATCTATACTGATCTTCTTTCTGAAGATCCACTTGCATCCTACGGGTTTTACCCCATCTGGAGTAATGTCCAAAGTCCATACTTTGTTAGTGTACATGGACTCCATTTCGTTCCGCATTGCATCTAGCCATTTTACCGAGTCGCCGCTATGAATTGCTTGTTGGAAGCTAGTAGGGTCGTCATTATCAATGACGCAATCTTCTCGATCCCCGTCTATGAGAAAACCGTAGTATCTCTCGGGCGGATGAGACTGCCTACTACTTCTGCGGATAGGCGCTGGTATGTCCCTTTCTTTTGAAACTTCTTGTTCTACCAAACTTTCAGTAACAACTTGTGGTTCTGGAATTTCTTCCAGTTCTACTGCTCTCCCACTCTTCTGATTTTCTAAAAATTCAGTTTCTAAGAAGCGGGCATGATGAGAAACAAAAATCTTTTGTTCCTCTGCATAATAGAAGCAATATCCCATGGAGTTCTTTAGATATCCCACAAACTTACACTCTACTGAGCGTGCCTCGAGCTTGTCCGGATGCTGCTTTTTTACAAAAACTGGACATCCCCATGTCTTCAGGTACTGAAGATAGGGTTTCTTTCCACTCCACATCTGATATGGTGTGGTAGGCACAGTTTTGGTTGGAACCTTGTTCAAAAAATATGCCGCTGATTCTAGCGCATAACCCCAGAATGATCGCGGTAACTCAGCCTTACTCATCATGGAACGAACCATATCCAATAGGGTTCGATTCCTCCTTTCCGATACACCGTTGTGTTGTGGTGTGTATGGAAGAGTAAGCTGAGAGAGAATTCCATTCTCTTTTAAGTAACCCAGGAACTCGGCACTTAAGTATTCACCACCTCGATCAGATCTCAGTGTCTTAGTACTTTTGCCTGTTTGGTTTTCCACTTCATTCTTGTATTCCTGGAATTTCTCAAAGGCCTCGGATTTATGCTTCATCAAGAAGATATGTCCATACCTAGAGAAATCATCCGTAAAAGTAATGAAGTAGAAATAACCACCTCGCGCATGTGTAGACATTGGACCACACACATCACTGTGTACGAGTCCTAAGAGCTCACTCGCTCTTACTCCGTGTCCAGTAAACAGAGGCATTGTCATCTTTCCCATGAGACAAGATTCACAAGTGGCATAAGATTGATATTCGAACGGATTCAAATATCCTTCTCTTTGTAACTTCGTTAATCGTGTTTCATTGATGTGACCTAGTCTACAATACCATAAGAAAGCCTGATTCATTTCTGGAGACTTTCTTTTAAGTGTGTTCTGGACATTGAAAGCCTGAGCTTGACTCAATACGTATATACCGTCATCTAATGTACCGGACCCAATCAGAACTTGATTTAGGTGGATGTGAACTACATCGCTTACGAATGTAAAGTCATATCCCTCTCTTGAAAGTGAGGACACTGATATGATATTACAAGTCAAACTAGGTACATACAGACAGTTACGTAGAATCAATATCTGCCCACTTGTCAAACCTAGGCGATATTCTCCCACGGATTCAACGTCCACGCTCATTCCGTTTGCAACTCTGAGAGATAAATCACCTATCCTTATATCTCTACGGTTTCTCAAAGCATGTAATGAATTACAGATATGAGATCCTGCTCCGGTATCTAGTACCCAGGAAGTAGAGTTAATTGACAAACAGTTCTCAATAACAAATACACTTGAGGCTGAAGCCACAACATTCTTCGTATCCTGGCTACAAGCTTCCAAAGCCCTGCAATCCTTCTGCCAATGCCCGTTCCCATAACAATAGGAAGATTCCTCTTTAGCTACTCCAAGTCCCGAAACATTTGCTCTTCCCTTTCCTCCTACTTTATTGACATCGTATATCGGCTTTGTAGAGGTTTTCTTCTTTTAACCCTTTGCTTTCGCCCTGGATGTAGAAGAAGAAGGTCCCCCATTAAGCAGAGCTTGTGTCTCCCTGGATTCTTTCAGGGTGTAAGTAGAGGGTAGGGACTGTGGAAATAAGTCAGGGTATGACCTGTTTCCCAACGTGGTCTCCAGGTCCTTGAGCTCATCAAAAGACCTAGTCATTGTAAGGACGTTGTCCCCTACAGATGACCCGACAACCAACCTCGCTTGAATTAAATCGTTCGAGGTCTCATATCTTGCGATATGAGTTTGCTCTCCATATAAATCTTTGTTATGGAGAAAGATAGAAAATAAGTCCATCTTCTCGTGTTGCTTCTGGTATACACCATCAACTGAAGCCAACACGAGGCACTCAGCTTTCGCTTTATCCTTTTCCCTTGTCTGAAGGATATCCATATCCGCGACGGTGGAAACTGGACTTGGGACGGCGGGATCTTGAGTAGTAATAGGGTGGTCCAGCTTGTCATAGGCAATGGACATCTGGACAGACCTTTTCCAGTCATATAAGTTAGATTCAGTCAACTTGTTATCTAGATGTAACCTATTCATGGTCACAAGGTCGCTGCAGTGAGAGAGAGAGAGAAGAAAACACTTTAGCATGATGCTCTTGCAAGTTTAGATTGTTTTTTAATTTATCTAAACTGGATGGCTCCTACTGTTTCTCGAATCCTTCCTCAAACCATAAAAGAAGAATTGGCCAGGACTATTCTCACTGTACAATACTTGCTTAACCGTTCAGCCAGGCTAGTGTCGGTACTTCGAGAGAGGTTTTCCAACGCTTTCGCGAAGTTCCTTAATTAAATAACCTCTTTTCTCTGGAGGCGTAGCCCCGCTGACACCTTTCTTGACACCTACCTGGTTTATAGCATTGATCGTTAAGTGACGAATCTCCTAATAAGTAGCATATACTCACAGTAGGATCGGGATCCAAATATCATCGTATGATAATGTTGAAAGAATCCTACCAACATTCATCAAACTCCAAATGGTATGCAACACTAGCAAGTTTCAGTTTCTTTAGAAACTCCCGATGTGGATTTTTGCCCCATGTTCTTATGACCTTGATGAAAGCCAACAAATCATAAAACACATGTCAAGTTCTGCCCATCATTATCTTGTTAATTTGAACCCACTCGTATATACCCTTGACGAAAGCCAACAAGATAATACGACTGTCCCAAACCAACTCATGTATCTATGCAGCAAATGAATACCCCAGCAGCTACCAAACACTATGTTTTGACGAAAGCCAACAAACATAGCTTGAATACTATTGACCATCCATAAGAAATGACGGAGGGCTACGACTGGTTTTGGCGAAACCGTGAACGTAGTGAACTTGATATAATCGAAGAAACTTGATAGCTTTTTAAAAGGAGTGATTAAGGCTCCATAATTAAAAATTCTGCTCTTCTAAAATAACCGAGTGGTTTCTTTTAAATTTGTTCCAACGATTCAACTTTGGTTTATTTTCTTTGCATTAAAATAATGCGTCCCATCATTTAACATATCATTGCAAAAAACAACGAAAATACAACCTCCTCTTATGCCATCCGCATTCGCCACTGGGTCCCGTCATCATCCGTTAGGTTACTTAACTAACGACAGAGCGGGGGCTGGGCTAGCGCGGGTGTAAAACATAAGTGACATCTAAATAGCTATCATATATAGATATTGTACATTCGTCAGACGCAATAATAGGCATTCCAGATCTTAGATGTGTAGGGTTCCTAAGCACACATGTGAAGGTTCATGAAGTATCAAACATGCCCGAATAAAAATTTGCATGTGCCGAACAACCCAAAGACGGGATGATTGCTAGATTATTAGGGTTTAGCATGCAAGAGAACAACTTTAAAGCTATGTGTGAGGGATTACAACCTTTGTAGTCCGCTCCTTCGCTTCACAAGCTCCGAGTAGAAGCCCCTTCGCCGCGATCCACGATCTCCCGGACTCAAGAGAGGCTCCACGACTCGAATGATCCATGCTAGCTTCAAGTGTTCCGATTCTCCGATGATCTACGTCGAAATTGCTATAACCCAAGCTTTCTCACTCTAAAGAGATGAACACCCAAATCTAATGGGCTAGATTAGATGAGGATGATGGAGTAGTATTTATGCTATCTTTTTATTTCACTTTCTCACAAGAAATCAACACAAAAGAATTAACTAGTGAGCTCTCTCTCAAAACTCAAGAGAGAAGAAGATGAAGAATGAAAGAATAATCCTTTTGTGATGAATAGTAGTCAAGTGTATATGATTGATTATAGAACCATGGTTAAGGATGATAGGATAAAACTTGTAGAGAATAAACTAGAGTTAGGGTTTGGTTAGGTTAAGGATAAGTATCAACCATAATATCTTAACCAAGACAAAATAGAACCCTTCTAGAATGAACTTGAAAGAGCTAACCCTAATCAAACCCGAATCACTTTTTATCATCCCTAATCATGTTTAATAATAAATCATATCATGTCACAATAATATATATCACATATATATTATATATTTGCAACAAAAGAAAATAATACAATTAACATATATCGCATATATATCAATGCATTAATCCGGTGAGAAAATGAAATAATAATAAAGCGAGCCAATATTAGATAATGTAATACAATATATCATATATATCATTGTACTTTAAATCATCAAATCAACACTTGATCCAACGATCCGGCTATATCGAATATAACCGACTAATATATCATGTACCGATTTATCGAATCAACACTTGATCCGATGTCCCGGTTCATATCTAAATATCACGAGAATATAATACGGTATCTCATATCGCATTATCCTCGGTCCTGCACATATCACATATGTGCCTCTACTCCGTTTTGCCTGAGCTAAGAAACCTCTGTGTAGGACTCTAAAGAATCGTCAATACGCCGGTAGCAGGTGATGATCATATCAAACACCCTTAAGCTGCAAGCGGTCAGCTAAACATGACAGCCACCCACGTATTGAGCGATCAGAAGATCAACAAGCTAGCTTGTCCGTTCTCCTGTGAATCCAATCAGCAACACTCCCGTACAGTCCGGTCTGTTCGTCTGATATGTCGCATATCAAGTCTAGGGGTGGTATACGTCAGACCCCAGTAACCGATAAGTCGTGTCGATGTGAGGCTCATAACAGGTCGAGAAACTACTGGTAACACTTATCAGTATATCTCCATATCAGCCCTGGCCAGGTACTTCCAGTTATAGCCAATCGAACACAGCACAACATCAACTCCCTATACCGGGAAAGGCGAATCCCCTCCTATCGCTCATTGCCTCCATATGATTCGGGACTGTACCCAAAAGCCACCGTTTTGCACGCCCTCTTGGACGTGGTAAGGTGGAAATCAAAGTACAGTGGGAATCACACAAGACTCTATGACGATGTCGGGTCTACAGACTACCCTGCACCAGTTTCACCGGAGAACTGCCATCTGACGTGTGGTATATCACCATCTGGGAGTTCTCGGCGAGTCCGTCCAGTATACCCAGTCTCCACTGAGCACCCGTGTACCATCCTTGATGTCAAACACCGATGGATATGGGATCATCCATCGCCCATCATATGGGTCAAGATGCGTATAAGCTAGTCTACTATGGTGTATCGATGCCCCATCTCGATACACCCTCGACTAGGAACATTTATAGGATGTACTCATCGACTATCGTGGCCCCCACTAGTATGATCTCATCATAATCCCAGTAGTCGAGTACAGATCCTAAGGGCTTTATCAACATGTGAAAGAAAGACAGTAAACCAATACAAGTCAACATGTTAAGATAAAGTGAAACCAAATAGCATACTATCATGACGAGCAAGAAATTCCTCTCTGTATATAACCAAGCATCCATCATAATATACATCATATGTACAACAATGGCCTCTAGGGCATATACATAACTAACAATCTCCCACTTGCACTAAGGCCAGCTGCTGTAGTATCTCATCCCTAGCATCCCGAATAATCTCTCAAACTGTATCTGGGGAATGGCCTTCGTGAGTGGATCCGCAGTGTTATCCTTCGTATCTACTCACCTGACCTCGATCTCCCGGCGATCAACTATCTCCCTGATCAGGTGATACCGCCTCAGAATATGTCTGGACTTCTGTTGGGATCTGGGTTCCTTGGCCAAAGCCACAGCTCCATTGTTATCGCAATACAGAGGTATTGGATGTTCAATGGATGCAACCACACCAAGTTCAGTAATGAACTTCTTCATCCAGACAGCCTCTTTAGCAGCATCGTTGGCAGCGATGTATTCAGCCTCCATCGTCGAGTCTGCAACGGTATCCTGTTTGGAACTCTTCCAACATACCGCCCCTCCATTGAGGGTAAAGACAAATCCCGAGTGCGACTTAGAGTCGTCCTTATCACTTTGGAAACTGGAATCGGTAAAGGACTCCACCCGGAGTTCTCCGTTACCATACACCAAGAACATGTCTCTAGTCCTTCGTAAGTACTTGAGAATGTTCTTCACAGCTGTCCAGTGACTCTCTCCAGGATCTGCTTGATACCGACTCACTACACTTAGTGAGTATGCTATATCGGGTCTGGTACATAGCATCACATACATGATAGAGCCTACTGACGAAGCATAGGGTATCCCTTGCATGCGAGCTCTCTCCAAATCAGTCTTGGGAGACATCTCTTTGGAGAGAGTGAGTCCAGAGATCGTGGGTTGGTTCCCACGCTTGGATTCTTCCATACTAAACCTCTTTAGTATGGTGTCAATGTACCTGGATTGGGACAATCCCAGTATCCTTTTGGATCTATCTCTATAGATCCTAATCCCCAATATACAGGAGGCATCACCTAGATCTTTCATTAAGAATCTTTGTGATAAGAAGAGCTTGACTGATTGCAGCATAGGAATATCATTTCCTATCAAGAGTATGTCATCCACGTACAATACGAGGAAGACAACCTTACTCTCTGCTACCTTCTTTTAGATACAAGGTTCATCTATATTTTTGATGAAGTCAAACTCTTTGACTACAACATCAAAACAGATGTTCCAACTCCGCGATGCTTGCTTTAACCCAAAAATGGATTTAAGCAGTTTTCACACCTTTCCGCTGCTCCCACTATCTACGAAGCCCTCTGGCTGAGTCATGTACACGCACTCTTCTAAATCACCATTTAGAAAGGCGGTCTTAACATCCATTTGCTAGATTTCGTAGTCATGGTATGCAGCAATGGCAAGTAAGATCCGGATGGACTTAAGGATAGCCACTGGAGAAAAGGTTTCGTCATAATCCACACCTGGTCGTTGACGAAAACCCTTTGCTACAAGTCTAGCTTTGAAATTCTCTACTTTTCCATCAACACCAAATTTCCTTTTAAAAATCCACTTGCTCCCAATGGGTTTTACCCCTTCAGGAGCATTTTCCAAAATCCATACTTTCTTGGTGTACATGGATTCCATCTCAGATCGCATTGCATCCAGCCATTTCACAGAGTCACAACTCGTGATGGCCTGCTCGAAACTAGTCGGGTCATCATCTTCCATGATGCAATCCTCGCTTCCACCATCAATAAGAAAACCGTAGTATCTCTCAGGTGGATGAGAAACCCTACTAGATCGGCGGAGAGGCTGGGGTTCGTCGGGTACTACTGAATTCTCTGGTTCTACTAAATCTTCAGTTGCAATTTGTGTTTCTGGAACCTCTTCCAGCTCTACCTCTTTGCCACTAATTTATTTTGCAAGAAATTCCTTTTCCAAAAAGGTAGCATATTTAGAAACAAACACTTTTTGTTCTTCAGCGTGGTAGAAAAAATATCCTTGGGAATTCTTAGGATATCCCACAAACTTGCAAAGAACAGACCGTGCCTCGAGTTTGTCAGGATTTTGCCTTCTGACATAGGCCGGACAACCCCATATCTTAACTCGTTTAAAACATGGTCTCTTCACACTCCATATCTCATATGGTGTGGTAGGCACAGATTTAGACGGAACTTGATTCAATAGGTATGCTGCTGTCTCAAGAGCATAACCCAGAAGGAAATAGGCAACTCAGCCTCGCTCATCATAGAGCGCACCATATCTAATAGAGTGCGATTCCTCCGTTCCGATACACCGTTGTGCTGTGGTGTATAAGGAGGAGTAAGCTGAGAGAGAATCCCATTATCTTTTAGATAATCTACGAACTCATTGCTTAAGTATTCACCTCCTCGATCAGATCGAAGAATCTTAATACTTTTGCCCGTTTGATTCTCTACTTCGTGCTTATATTCTCTGAGTTTCTCAAAAGCTTCAGGCTTGTATTTCATTAGGAACACATGTTCGAATCTAGAGAGATCGTCAGTGAATGTAATGAAGTAGGAAGAACCGTTCCTGTCATGCGTAGACATGGGACCGCATACATCACTATGTACCAGTCCTAAGAGTTCAGTAACTCTCTCTCCGTGTCCACTAACCGGAGCTTTGGTCATTTTTCCTTTGAGACATGAATGGCAAGTATCATAAGATGATAATTCGAACGGATTCAAATAACCATCCTTATGTAATTTAGCCAGTCGTGTCGCATTGATATGACCAAGTCTATAATGCCACAAGAAGGACTCGTTCATTTCTGAACTTTTCCTCTTGTGTGTGTTTTGTACATTGAGGACCGTATTCTGATTTAGAATGAATATGTCATTATGTAACGAGCCTGATGCAATCAAATTTTGATCTAGGAATATGTTCATAACATTATCCTTTACTACAAAATTATATCCTTCTTTACTTAATAAAGAAACTGATATAATGTTGCACATCATGTTCGGTATATAATAGCACTCATTTAGAATCAGTGTATTACGACTTGGCAATACAAGGTGATATTCGCCAACTGCTTTGGCTGCAATACTTGCACCGTTCCCTACTTGAACGGTATGATCACCTTTTCCCAGTTCTCTACCTTTACGTAGCCCATGTAACAATTTACATATGTGGGATCCTGATCCGGTATCTAATACCCAGGACGTAGGGTGAACTGAGAAACAGTTTTCAATAACTAACACACCTGAAGAAGATGCATCAACATGCATGTTCTTTTGGGCGGCGTGAGAATCCAGATATTCTCATATTCCTTGTTCAGTCTTATAACTCTTATAAGAAAGAACGGGTCCAACGTTCCCCTGCTCAGTATAATAAGTGGGTTCAGTCAATACATCCATATTATTATCTTGATTATGGCCTGACATGGTCGCTACCTGGAGAGAGAGAGAAGAAAACACTTTAGCGTATGCTCTTGCAAGATTAGATTGGTTATTATCTTATCTAATCAGGATGTCTCCCACTGTTTTTATCAAATCTACCTTCAAACCCTAAAAGGTAAGATTAGCCGGGATTAATTACACCCTACAATTTCGTTAATCTTTCAGCCAGATCAGTGTCGGTACTTTGATGGAGGTTCCACGTGCTTTCGCACGGACCTAATTAAAGTAAAGCTCGTTTTCCCAGAGGCGTAACCCCGTTAACACTTTTCTAGACACCTACTTGATCGACTAAGTGTCCTGTGTAAAACTCTCCCAGGAGTAACTCATACTCGCAGTGGGTATCGGGATCCAACTATCTCATAGAAGGTATGCAATCTCATTGCAAATTTCAACACTTGAAATCCCCGATAATATTTTGCCCCTAGCAATTTATGACTTTAACATAGTCAACAAATCATAATTGCTAGCCAAGTTCAACCCGTCATTTCCCGATTGAATTAAACCCACCTGTACGACCCTTAACATAGTCAACAAAGTCTTACAACTACCCTAATCCAATCACATCTCATGTTTTAGCAGATAAGTACTAATTAGCTACCGCACACTACGTCTTAACATAGTCAACAAACGTAGCACGAATACTAACTAGTCTTTATCTGAAATGACGGAGGGCTACGCAGGTTTTTCAGAAAACCATGAGCGTAATGAACTTGATATCGTCGTAGAATCATGTGAAATTTTGAAATGGAGTGTTTTTTAGGCTTTCATTAGTTTTGCTAAAGAGGTCACTCCCGGTGAAGGGATATCGGCTCTTTCCTCATCGAATAAGGTGCAGGATATATCATATATATCACTGTGCAAAGTAAAACTCTAAAGGCAATCAAAAGACAAACCGAGATTTATAGCATCTGCCAGTTTCGCTAAAGAGGTCACTCCCGGTGAAGGGATCTCGGCTCTTTCCTCATCGAATAAGGTGCAGGGTATATCATATATACCGCTATGCAAAGCAAAACTGTAGCTACCCTTTTTATAAAGTTTTGATTCTACAACATCTTTTAGGTTTCTTTTCTTTTTATTAATCTCATTAATAAAAAAAAATCCCTCAGCTTATGCTTCCTAAGCATCACAGATAAATACGGCGTACACTTATGCCATCCGTATTCTCCTCGATGTCCCCTCATGCACCGTTAGGTTAGGTAACTAACGACAGAGCAAGGCAGGGCTAGTGCGGGTGTAAAACATAAGTAACGTCTATATAATATATCATATATATTATATACTGTATCCATCACAACATATCAAATGATCACATCACAGATATCGCAGCAGAAACATAGATATAATGTGGGATATACTAGGACGTCCGTATTTAGTATTTAGCCAACAAAAGAAAATACGGATTCCACAGTCGCGATGAATAGCCAAGCCCACACCTTGGACCCCTACGAGAGCGGCAGGCGACCCTACCAATTCTGGAGTTTAGGAGACCCGGTCTCGACTTCTCGAGATGGCCTCCCACTGAACCCCAGAACCCGGTCACCTGTGCTCCCCTCCTTGGGTCCATCCTAATGTGGAAAAGTAAATAATATACAACACTGGTGGCATCAAACTCAACCTGGAAGTGCCCCAAATAAAAGAATATTACATTACATTTGAATTTACATGAATGAAAATATAAAACTCTCATCTCACATAAAACCCCCGGCTATTCATTCGCGACAATCCTGCACATCATATCTCAGCAACATATAATATCTCATATCATCAACGTAAGTAAGTATGCATACACCGATCGTCGTTTTCATATAGCAACGAAAACCGGCAATACAACTACATACTACACTTACGGTCACAGAAAAGAAATTGTAAAACTACAATATTTGGAATCCACAATCACTTTAGACATCGTAAATCCAAAATATCACATACTTCGCATTTCATCCCTAACTCTATGAATTCCACATATTGTATCACATTCCAGATAAATAGACAGTATTAAACTTTTCGAACAGATAATCAAATACCCAAAATTTCCTGAAGTGCTCAACACTTGAGCGGAGTTCAAATAATCCCAGAATATGTCACAGTACCAGTGATCCAGCCGCAGAAGGGTCAAGCCAACGCCTCACATGTGGCATGCCGTACTGCCCCAAACCCGAAGGTTCAAAAGGCAGTTCAAGACGGTCACATAATCGAGTTAAGGTTTGTTGTCTTCTAGAGGGTCCACCGTGTTACTTGCACATTTTTCCGAAAAATTTAAACCCGATAAAAATTCAACACTTGAAAATTTTGCCGTGCCGGGAAAAAGTAAGTTAATGATATCCGTTCGAACATTTTAACAATTTCTAAATATCCGGAAAAAATAACGAATTTAAATTTTCCGATCGAATCTACGATTACAAAATAAACCCTACAACACTCAACACTTGAGTCACTTTAAAAATACCCAGAAGCATCAACAAGCACCTACGGACATTACTGCACAAAATACTGTTCACACTTCACTTATTCCACCGCGGAACCGCCGCCTAAGGTGGGTTGGCGCCGCGGTTCCACGGCGGTTGTATGGAATTGTGAGCTCGTATTTTATGGTAATTCTTAGAATTCCCTGCTGATTTTTTTAGGTATTTTTAATTCAGAAAAATCACAGTTTTTGAGAAATATCCAGAGAGGGGTTCATTTTCGTCGGTTCGGGTTCAATCGGAGTTTTAACTTCGTTAACACATCGCCTAATGCTCTAGCTAGGCTCTGATACCACTGTAGGGTTCCTAGGCACACATGTGAAGGTTCATGAAGCATCAAACATGCCCGAATAAAAATTTACATGTGCCGAACAACCCAAAGACGGGATCATTGGTAGATTATTAGGGTTTAGCATGCAAGATAACAACTTTAAAGCTAAGTGTGAGGGATTACAACCTTTGTAGTCTGCTCCTTCGCTTCACAAGCTCCGAGTAGAAGTCCCTTCGCCGCGATCCACGATCTCCCGGACTCCAGAGAGGCTCCACGACTCGAACGATCCATGCTAGCTTGAAGTGTTCCGATTCTCCGATGATCTACGTCGAAGTTGCTATAACCCAAGCTTTCTCACTCTAAAGAGATGAACACCCTAATCTAATGGGCTAGATTAGATGAGGATGATGGAGTAGTATTTATGCTATCTTTTTATTTCACTTTCTCACAAGAAATCATCACAAAAGAATTAACTAGTGAGCTCTCTCTCAAAACTCAAGAGAGAAGAAGATGAAGAATGAAAGAATAATCCTTTTGTGATGAATAGTAGTCAAGTGTATATGATTGATTATAGAACCATGGTTAAGGATGATAGGATAAAACTTGTAGAGAATAAACTAGAGTTAGGGTTTGGTTAGGTTAAGGATAAGTATCACCCATAAAATCTTAACCAAGACAAAATAGAATCCTTCTAGAATGAACTTGAAAGAGCTAACCCTAATCAAACCCTAATCCCTTTTTATCATCCCTAATCATGTTTAATAATAAATCATATCATGTCACAATAATATATATCACATATATATTATATATTTGGAACAAAAGAAAATAATACAATTAACATATGTCGCATATACATCAATGTATTAATCCGGTGAGAAAATGAAATAATAATAAAGCGAGCCAATATTAGATAATGTAATACAATATATCATATATATCATTATACATTAAATCATCGAATCAACACTTGATCCAACGATCCGGCTATATCGAATATAACCGACTAATATATCATGTACCGATTTATCGAATCAACACTTGATCCGATGTCCCGATTCATATCTAAATATCACGAGAATATAATACGGTGTCTTATATCGCATTATCCTCGGTCCTGCACATATCACATACGTGCCTCTACTCCGTTTTGCCTGAGCCAAGAAACCTCTGTGTAGGACTCTAAATAATCGTCAATACGCCGGTAGCAGGTGATGATCATATCAAACACCCACAAGCTGCAAGCGGTCAGCTAAACATAACAGCCACCCAGGTATTGAGCGATCAGAAGATCAACAAGCTAGCCTGTCCATTCTCCTGTGAATCCAATCAGTAACACTCCCGTACAGTCCGGTCTGTTCGTCTGATTTGTCGCATATCAAGTCTAGGGGTGGTATACGTCAGACCCCAGTAACCGATAAGTCGTGTCGATGTGAGGCTCATAACTGGTCGAGAAACTACCGGTAACACTTACCAGTATATCTCCATATCAGCCCTGGCCAGGGATTTCCAGTTATAGCCAATCGAACACAGCACAACATCAACTCCCTATATCGGGAGAGACGAATCCCCTCCTATCACTCATTGCCTCCATGTGATTCGGGACTGTACCCAAAAGCCACCGTTTTGCAAGCCCTCTTGGACGTGGTAAGGTGGAAATCAAAGCACCGTGGGAATCACACAAGACTCTATGACGATGTCGGGTCTACAGACTACCCTGCACCAGAGTCACCGGAGAACTGCCATCTGACGTGTGGTATATCACCATCTGGGAGTTCTTGGCGAGTCCGTCCAGTGTACCCAGTCTCCACTGAGCACCCGTACAGCATCCTTGATGTCAAACACCGATGGATATGGGATTATCCATCGCCCATCATATGGGTCAAGATGCGTATACGCTAGTCTACTCTGGTGTATCGATGCCCCGTCTCGATACACCCTCGACTAGGAACATTTATAGGATGTACTCATCGACTACCGTGGCCCCCACTACTATGATCTCATCATAATACCAGTAGTCGAGTACAGATCCTAAGGGCTTTATCAACATGTGAAAGAAAGACAGTAAACCAATACAAGTCAACATGTTAAGATAAAGTGAAACCAAATAGCATACTATCATGACGAGCAAGAAAGTCCTCTCTGTATATATCCAAGCATCCATCATAATATACATCATATGTACAACAATGGCCTCTAGGGCATATACATAACTAACAAGATGAACATTATTGGATATACAAGCAATCCGCGTTTGCTTTGAGCCTGCAATAAAAGACGGATTACACAGTTGTGATGAATAGCCTTTACCCCACCCGGGACCCCTACGGGTACGGCAAACTACCCGCCAAGTACCCGAAGTGAAGCAGTCTCCCTCAACAACGTGAGTAGGCCACTGAACACTTCGACGTACCCGGTAGTTTGTGTACCCCACCTTGGGTCTATCCTAGGAGCAAAAAAACAGTAAATGAAATAATACAACGGTGGCTACAACCGCAACTTGGATGTGCCCCGCAAAAGAATATTACATCATATTACAATTTACATCGAATGAATGAATATTAAAACCCATCTCAAAGCCCGGCTAATCATCACAACGATCCAATAAAGTTCATATACACAAACATTAAACATTACAGAAATGTGCAACCCCCTGCCAACCGACATACTAGCAGTTATGGGAGGTTTACGAACACATTAATCATTACAGATAAAAACCGGATTAGCAAATAACTTAGAATATCGATCGATAACCATTTTCCGTGTCTACCCCAATTGCAAACCTGCACTGAAGTAACCTGGGTAGAAACAGAACATACCTGAAAACAGAACACCATAAACCAAGAATAACAGAGCAAATTCGAGTCAACTCGGAGTTGACTCGGCGGCGGATCCGCGGCACAAGAACTCTATTGCCGCGGATCCGCGGCCATAACACCGAGTTAGTGGCTCGTATTTTCCCAGTATTCTTAAAATACCCTGCTGTGAATTTTAAGGCATATAAAAAAAATTCTGACACGTTTAAAATTAACAGAAACTGAAAAGGGTATCGGGGTGTTGTTTTCGTGTTTTCCGTCGATCGAAGTTCTAATTAGTTGCTAACAAGCTAGTAATGGTTTAGTTGGCTCTGATACCACTGTAACTCCATGTCACGCACCCCACGAACTTGCGGGGAGGCGGAATATATGAAAAACGATCATCAATGGTTCGTAACACGGACTTGAGCGCATGAATCATATCTAAACCGTTACTAGCAAACGACGAAAGGTTTAACTACTCTGATTCGAAGTTATACCTCACGTTACTTGTCCTTCGGGTATTCATCACTATCCTCCACTCCTTGTCGGCTCTTTGGAACGTCGTCACCTCAACGGCCTCCTCAAGTCAAAGATGATCCATCCGAGAGCTCCTACTCTAAGCTTAACCTCTAACTTGAGGTAACTAGGTTACTCAAGGTGCTAATCTATGCAACCTAGGTGATATAGAGTTGGATTATGGAAGTATTAGTCTAGCTAACCCTTGATCTCAACACATGAGAGGTTAGGGTTAGGGTTTGAAAAGAGAGAGAGAGCTTGAGGAGAGAGAAGGTGAGAGTGAGAATCCTTTTGGATGAATAGATCATGTGTGTATATATGAAACATATCATATATATTAAATGAATAACAAATAATGATATATCATCATGTTTTATTAATACACTAAGTGATTCATCACATGAGTCATATAAATCATAATTGATTCATTAACTCCATGTATGAATCACACCATGACTCATTTATCCAATTAATGCAAATGCCACCTTAACCCCCAAGTTACCATGCTTCAAGAAGCTTCCCGACAAATTACGAGAACGCCCCTCCTATCTGTAAAAACACGGAAAAACTTTAGACTGTATAAATCCAATAATCCGATACTAGAATCTGGCTTAAACCAAAGCCGACTAGTAAAAACTGTCCGAACATCGTACGTGCGTAAAAACACGTATGCGTCCGAACCTTGTCATAAAACCATACGACCTGTATATCGTTTCGCCCGAAGCAGGGAAACTCTCCGTGTGGGACTCTAAAGACTCGACACTACGCTGGCAGTGGGTTTAACCACAGACCGCAAGCGGCACTAGCTGTACGTAACGGTCCCCAGTTAGATGTCGATAAGAAGGCCGATGAGTAAACCCATCCGAACTCCTACTGAGCCTACTTTGACAATCTCCGTACAGTCCGGTTTGTTCGTCTAAGACTATTGCATATCGGGCCTAGGGGGCGGCAAGCGTCAGTCCCCTAAAAGCGGTATAAGTCGTGTCGGAGCGTAGCCCATTACACCTTGAGAAACTACTGGAATACCTACCAGTAAATCTCGCTTGCCCTGGCCAGGGACTTTGCGTAATGGCTCTCTAACACAGCGCGATATCAACTCCCAATACCGGGAGAGACGAATCCTGTCTAACCGCCACTGCCTCCAAGTGCTCGGGACTGCACCTAACTGCTACCTGTTTGCACGACTCCTTTGAGCCGTGGTAGGGTAGCAATCTAAGAACAGTGGGACACACTTGAGGCGAAGTAGCAGTGTCAAGTCTGCAGACTATGCTGTACTCATATCACCTGGGAACTGTTAACTGACGACGGGTATAATCCCAACCAACAGTTCCCCGTGTGTCCTGTCCGGTGTACCCATAACCTAACGAGCACCTGTATACTATCTCTAGTACGACATACTGATGGCTGTGGGGCAGACCATCTCCCCAACTGGGATGAGAAGCGTACACACTAGTCTACTCCGGAGTATCGATGCCCTGTCTCGACAATCCAACGACTAGGGACCTGAAAAAGGATGTGCTTGTAGACTACCCAGCCCCCACTAGTGTGACTGCCACCACAACGCTGGTAGTCAAGCAAGATCCTAAGAGCTCTATCAATACGTATACTCACATATTAAGATAGATAAAACCAAGTAGCATACTACCATGTTTAGCAAGACTGTTATATAACTGTGAAAATCCCAAGCTTCCATTAAGTAATATACAAACTAGTATGATACAGTAATGGCCTTCTAGGGCATAAACACTAACAATACCATAAGGCCTCTACCTCGTTTCGCCCGAAGCAGGGAAACCTTCTGTGTGGGACTCAAAAGACTCATCAATACGCTGGCAGTGGGTTTAACCACAAGCACGTCAGCGGCACTAGGTGTACGTAACGGCTACCCAGGTATTGAGCAAAAGGGAGGCCGACGAGCAAACTCATCCTGAAACCCCTACTGAGCCTGACAGTGACAATATCCATACAGTCCGGTCCGTTCGTCTATGAGTATCGCATATCGAGTCTAGAGGGTTGATAAAGTCCGACCCTTAATAACATGATATTTAGTGTCGGTATGAATCCCATCACCACATGAGAAACTACAGATCCTAGATTAGTACTTCTCGACTACCATGGCCAATGATTTCTGGTGATGGCCACCCGTGCACAACCGCGACATCAACCCCCAATACCGAGAGAGACGAATCCCCCGACGATCCGCTCACTGCTTCCATGTGGCTCGGCACTCTACCCAACTAAAACCTGTTTGCACGACTCCTTTGAGCCGTGGTAAGGTAGTAATCAAAACACAGAGGGAACTCACACGAGACAAATAAAGATCTCATGGCAATAGACTAACCTGTACAAATGTCACCATGGAACTGCTATCTGATAATAGGTATAATACCAACTAGCAGGATCCCGGTGAGTCCGTCCGGTGTAGTCATAACCCAATGAGCACCTGTATACATCTTAGGTGAACAAACTGACACCAATGGCTTGTGATACCGGCCACCGCCCCTCATTGGGGTCTCGATCAGTATACACTAGTCTACTCTAGAGTATCGATGCCCAGTCTCGAAACTCCCATGACTAGGGACATTTAAGGATGTGCCTATAGACTACCCTACTCCCACGTATATGATCACCATCATACTGCTGGCAGTCAAGCAAGAATCCTATGGGCTCTATCGACATGTAATAGTGATCTGTAAAGCCACCTAAAGCAAGTACATGATGATAAAGACAAACCATATAGTATACTATCATCTTGAGCAAGAATGTTCTACCGGTAAAGGTCTTCCCTCAATCATTGCAATCACGTGCCAGCGATCCAATAATTGACTTGAGGGCACTATAGCCAACAATCTCCTACTTGCACTTAAGTCTAATTATTGCGGTGTCGCAAACTCATAGCCCGTGTGATACCGAACACACAACTTCTCTACTATTCAATTTAACAAAGCTCATTTGTAAAACTATTGCGTTCGAGAAATAGTTTCAGTGAGTGGATCCGTTCCAATGTTTCTTTCTATGTCTCTCTTTATCTCAAGATCGCGGAGAAAGCCATCTCCCGAAATGAGCAACACTTGTCTTAAAATATGTCTGGATATCTGATGGGACCCAGTTCACAAATGAACTCCAAATCCAGCAAACTTCTTAGGCGGTATTGTCCACTGAATTTAATCAGTATACTGCACCATGCCTTCCTCAGTATCCTCTTGGACCACCTGTCCAAACTGCTGCCTCTCAAAAGACGGAAAACTAAAACTCTGACAGTCGCTCTGTCATCCAGGTCACCTCGGAAGCCTGGAATGATAGCCGTCTCCCAAAGGAGGCTGCTGTTACCATATTCCATGAACATCCACTTATGTTCATAAACTGCTTCCCAACGTTTCTCCAGGATTGGATCAATATAAACTTATTGCAGCTAGTGCAAAAATAACATCTGGTGTGGTACTTGACATCTCATGATTGACTCAATTGCCTAAGCAAGTGATATGCCAATCATGCACATCCCCTCCTTTTTAGTCTGTAAGACACCTTTAGAGAGGGTGACTCCATCGCCTGCAGGTACACAACCATGCCAGGAGTCGTCCATTCTAAAACACATTTAGAATACTGTCAAAGTACCCAGATTGGGAAACTACCCAAATCTAGATCTAAAACCATAGATCTAGTTACCAGAATGCCTGATATATTATCCATATCCAATGTGGAGAAACCACTGTGTGACAACTACAGTATAACCGATCGTAGTATATGAATTTCAATTCCTATAAAGTGCATGTCATCCAAATACCAGGACATCACACCCTACTACCTTCTTAATAGATCCATCTCTTATTCTGATGAAGTCAAAGCCTATGACTATCACATCAAAAATAGATGATCTATCTCTGTTATACCTGCTTCTGTCTATAAATATACACAAGCTACTTGTCCACTATGCTTCCGCTTCACCCACTGACTATAACAACCCTCTGGCAGAGTCATATACACGTGCACTTCTAAAGATAGTTTAGAACGACGCTATACTCATCCTACTGCCGGGTCTCATAGTCTAGAACAGCAGTAATGCCAAGTCTGGGTAGAAAATAACCTCCCTATCACCGTCTTGGAGGATACCGAAGTACCTCTCGGGCGCTTGAGATTACCCACTATATCTGCGGAGTGGCTAATGGAATGTTAAACCCGATTGAATCTTTAGGTTCTATTAAATTTTCAGTAATCGTTTATGGTTCTGGAATCACTTCCAGTTCTACTATACTCCCACTACTGTTTTCTGAAAAAGTCCATTTTGCTAAAACTGTGGTGAGTCAAGAACAATATCACTATTGATCTTCCAGATGGTAGAAATTTATCCCTCGTCATAGCCCGGGATGACCCATAAACTTCCATTACTGAAACGCTCCTTGAGTATGTCCAGAATCTGGTTTTAAGAATAAGCCGGACAACTCCATATACCTTAACATCGTTAAGATATGAACCATTCTATATACAATATAGAAACCGAGCCACTAATTTAATTGGAACCAGATTCAAATCATGCAGCTGTCTCCAGTGCATGGCAACTAAATGGAGAGAGGTCGATCATCATTACTCAACTAGGAGTGCATCCAGATATGAGTAACCTGAAAGAGAAGCAAGTTTTCAAAACCATTACTATCAACGGAATACCAAACACAATTATCTATATCTTCGATCATCTTTAAGAATCCCAAAACTTGCAACACATCGTTCTCTACTTTATTCTTATACCTATAACTTCTCAAAATTTGAACCTTGTATTTCTATGAAATACTTGTCTAAAAACTAAAGAAGTCATAAGTAAACAGAATATAGTAAGAGTACCAACCCCTTTGGCCTAATGGACACTGGACAACATACAATACTTTGTATAAGTCCTCTGAGTTCAATAACTCAAACCCTGTGCATCGTAGGTTGAAAACTGTACTATGGTTAAGAAGAATTACACCGTTGTTGAATACTCCTTATCTAACCATCAACTGATATAGGTAAATGTCACAGACATAATTTCAAAAATTTATATCTCACTTTATAAAATAAACGTACAAATATATCAGTTTGAAACTGGTGCATAACTACGGATATTTAAAACCAAATATTTGTCGTCCGGCAAAAACTCAGGTGATTTCCTCAAATATCACCAAGTACAACGAATTCCGATATAATGAGGATATAATCACGTAATTCCGAATATTTTACTCCCACTCATTATCTGTAATACCATACAGATGTAAGAATCAAACCTGGTAAATACATACACTGGAGTAAGAATCTAATTGGGAAATCCGTTTTCAATTAACAACTAACAGTGAAATTGAAACATGATAATGTTTCGAAGAGGTATACGGGTATTCTTAGTAATGCCTCTTCCACTATCCAGATTCATGACTGTAACTGTATATTTTCTTGCCATCTCTCCAATCCCTTTATTTGTCTTACTTATTACCTTCTCTATACCGTACTTAGGCTAAATGGTTTTCTTCCTTCCCTATCTTTTGGCACCAGCCTAAGGTTTGGAAGAAGATTATCCAATAAGCGTAATAGGTGTACCCTCCTAATCGTAGGAGCCCTCGCAACATGAAAGAAGGTAAAGGGAAAAGACAACTGAATAATCCTTATTCTATTTCTCCTGAACCAGAATCCATTCTTGAACTGGAACAAGTTCCCTCAAGTTCGTATGTTACTATACGATTGATTATCCAATAAATGTGGATCTTCGTAGTGATACGGGGTGATCTGGAGAAATGCAAAGGTGAAGTAGGAGTGGCGATGATATACGCGGTTTGGATGTGAATGATAGCAGTAGCAATTTACTTTTTCTTCTTTCTAATCCCTTTATTTGTCTTTACTTATTACCTTCTGTACACATCACTTAGGCTAATTGGTTTTCTTTCTTCCCCACCATTCGGCACCTGCCTATGGTTTGGAAGAAGACTGTCCAATAAGCGCAATAGGTGTACCCTCTCCTATTCTTAGGAGCCTTCACAACCTGAGAGAAGGTAAAAGGAAAAGACAACTGAATAGTCCTATTCAATTTCTCCAGAACCGGAAACCATTCTCGAATCTGAAACAAGTTTCTTCGAGTTCGTATGTAACTATACGAGGGTCGTATCCAACAACTGTGGATCTTCATAGTGATACGGAATATTCCAGAGAAAAGCAAAGGGTAAAATTAGGAGTGGTAATGAAGTATGCAACTCTGACAATCCAAAAGCCAGTATGTTTTAAGAAGGTTCGGTTAACTTGGTTTATGAGTTCTAGTCTTGGGTCAGGCCATGGTCGCTGCCAAAGAGAGGGAGAGAGAAAAGAAATACTCAGCATGCACTCTAATCTAGATTAGAATGGTTAATCACTTTATCTAATCAAGATGGCACCCACTGTTTCCTCGAATCCTCCCCTAAACCCAAAGGAGAATTGGTCGGGATCATCTAAAATCACCCGAGGAGTAAACCAACTCATCAGTGGGAATCGGGATCCAACTATCATCGCATGATAACTAGATGGAATCCACTACCTCATGCTCTTATGAACTTGACTAAGGCGAACAAATCATAAGTCACATGTCAAGTTTTACCCGTCATTGTCCAGGTTAATTTGAACCCACCCGTACTCGCCCTTGACTAAGGCCAACAAGGCTGTACGACTGTCCCAAACCAATGCATCTAACTATGCAATAAAAAAGTAACAAATAGATACCATACATTATTCCTTGACTAAGGCCACCAAACATTGCATGAATACTAAGTGCTACCCATCTGAAATGACGGAGGGCTACGAATGGTTTTTGGCGAAAAACCTTTAACGTAATGAAGTTGATATAGTTGAAGGAACCGGATAGCTTTACAAATATATAGTGGCGAAAACTTTTGCTAAAGAGGTCACTCCCGGTGAAGGGATCTCGGCTCTTTCCCCGTCGAATGAGGTGCAGGATATTCCTAACTGAATATCTCGATGCAAAGCAAAAAAAATAATCAACTAGAGTGAAGTTATTACCCTGATGCAAACTTCTACCCCAGAGGTCACTCCCGGTGAAGGGATCTCGGCTCTTGCCTCGTCGAACGAGGTGCTGGATATTCTTAACCGAATACCGTTTTGCAAAACAAAAGAAAATGTCATTGTAATAACAGCTTTTGAAAATTGTTCCAAAAACATTAAATAAGTTTATTTTCCTTGCATTGATTAGAATCAACGCAGTCCCATCAATTAATCACACTAGAAAAGAATGAAAATAAAATGTTCGTATATGCCATCCGCATTCGCCCTTTGGCCCAATCATTACCCGTTAGATTACTTAACTAACGACAGAGCGGGGGCTGGACTAGCGCGGGTGCAAAACATATCGAACATCTACTAGTCTATATATAAATATATATAACAATCATCCCAGGCTTGATATATGCAACATTACAGAATAGCAATAAGCATCACAGAACAAACGGATAATCTGGGAGCCCCGGGTTTCCTTTGAGCCGCAAGTGAAACCCGACGTTCCCCTGGTCGTGTGGATAGCCTGTACAATTAAAACCTAGACCCCTACGAGCGCGGAAAGTTACCCGCCAATCCCAGAAGCGAGGCAACCCTAATCAAAAACATGAATGGGCCACCAAGCACTTCACGGAATCCGGTAACTTGAGCACTCCTCTGTGGGTCAACCTATACCCCTACGAGTGCGGCGAATAGCCCGCCAATTCTAGAGTGAGGTCCCTTCCTTCTCAACGCCATAAGATGCGGGCCCGTTGCACTCTAGAACCCGGCTAACCGTTCTCTCCACCGTGGGGTAATCCTAGTACAGAAAAGAAAAGAATATGTACAACGGTGACATCGACCTCAACCTGGTCGTGCCCCAAACAAATAATATACAAACTGGTAGTGACGAAAATCCACATGTAGGACGCTCGCCCCGCAATATAAAATGTACAAATAAATCCAAACTGTACTACCATTGCACCCAAGCTATCCACAACGGCGATCCCGCCACAACCACAGTGCAACACAGAACATCAACCTGAATGCCACGTTCGCAAAATGGTCTAAAAGAACATATATCAATTAGACGAGTTTACCGCTCTAATGACATTCACGGTCGCGGATAGTAATGTATGTACTGAAAACTACAACATTAGAATCCCGCACGCAATTAGCAAACTAAACCAATTTCCAAAACCATGAAAAAACAATGAGCTAAAGTTCCCAAAACCGACCGTTTAAAGCCAATTCGGAAGTCCGAATCAAAACGAAATGCGCCCGAACCTTTGCGGGGAGTTAGAGCACAAAATTAACTTCGAGTCGGGGGCTTAAAGGTGGTATCCCACCCCCGAGGCAACCACGAGGTGGCCAGGGGGTGAGGCAGACCCGAAACTGCCCAAGGTGGGGCAGTTCCATCGCCAAGACCACCTTGTGGTGGTCTTCGGGAGTGGGCCCAGCCGTTCGGTCCCCCCCGGGGTTCCCCGGGGTGCCCATGCACCACCCCTCGGCTTCATAGTTCAAACCGTGAGCCCGCGGGGTGTGCAAACATATCAAACTTTCAGTTTTCGGAATAGTTTTTGTCGGCAGTTTTTGCACGACAAAAACGGCGGATTTCTAATGTCGTAAAGAGTTAACTAAGGCTTATGGTGGGGCTTTGATACAATGTTGGGTTACGGCAGCGCCCCGACCATCAATCCGTGAACAAATGCGGAACAAAAATTTATAAACTCTACCACAACCAATTACCTGTATCTACCCATAAGCCCTAGATAACAAAACTTGCAAATGAGGTACAATGGTTATACCGTATAGATCTGTGTCCTTCGGTCATCAACCATCATCCCAAGCTCCTAGGGGCTTCCTTGATCAAGCTTGATCTCCGGTCTCCCTCCATCGAAGATGATCCACACGAGAGTCTATGCAACGAGCTCTAACCTCATATCCGAAGCAACTAGGGCACCTAGATATCTACTCTAGATACCGTAGATGAAGTAGAGAGTGATGAAGGATTAATTTGTCTCAAGACACCCAAGGATTCTCAACTCATGTGAGGATTTGGGTGGAGCTAGAGGAAGAAGAAGATGCCATGAGAATGAGGTGTTGAGAGCAACTCAAGAGAGAGAAAGAAAAAATGAATAATGGCTTTTTTTTGTTTGTTGTATGAGTGTGATAAGAAATAATTGAGCTATCACATAAATATCCATGTCTCTAAAATATCTTAGTCAACAAAAAATATCTCAAGTCAACATAATCTCACAACAAACAAAAACCCTAAGCATGCTAGAATAGTAACCATGAGTCACTAATTAGCCATACCACAAAAATGCAATAAGCACCTCATCCTACACCTCAATAAGCTTTTAATCCAAAAAGGTCTAAACCATGATGAGGTGTAATCTTCAATAAGTAATCGTGTAATAAATTACAAGAATACCCCTTAACCGTAAATACATACCCGCATCCGTATTTCGAAGAATACGAATACAAAGAGACGAGAATAATCCAACAAATATAATACTAGGATCCGGTTTAAACCATAGCCCACCAGTACTATCCGTCCGAACATCATGGGTGCATGTTCATACCAGAATATTGCATTCTATACCGCCCATTCTTACGCTCGTTTGTTTATAGGCAGGTGCTTTTTATCAGTGTTTGCTACATAATTGCAGGATACTGGTCTCAGCTCTAAACAGTGAATATCATGGAAAAGTACAACAAATTCTGGATTACTGCCGACAACAGATAAAACACGGGTCTCTGCTCTCTATCCGTGTGTTGCCACATACCAGTTTAAGGGACAAGATGTCAAATCGATTGTCATGTCATGCACAAAGCTCAATGTCAACACAAGATCCAAGAAATCTACGCGGAGCTCGAGGAAATCATGGCAAAAGATCCACATCACATCACCTTTTGATCTACTGAAATTCTGGAATAATTGTGAAGAGATTCTGAGAAAAGTCATATACCACACAGCAGACAACAGAAAACCAGGGATCCCCACAAAAACCCACTGCCCAATTCCCTACTATGGCCGCGGAACCGCGGCCTAAGCATGCTTAGGCCGCGGAACCGCGGCCGTACAGTGTCTTCAACGTGTCGTTTTCTGGGGGCATTTTGGGTACTTCATTTTATGCCATATTATTGCCCTAGGGTTTCTATAAGCAGCCTATAAATACTCCAGAACTGAGCTAAGCCAAGGGTCCAATTTTGTGTCCATTCTTTTAGCCACTTTAGTGAGTTTTAGTTCTTCTTCTTCTTCTTCTTCATTCTTCCTCCATGGAAATGTAGTGAGAGCATTGAGTGGAAGTGAATAAAGATGAGGGTTTTTGTATCATTCTTTTTGCTTAGCTTCCCCCTTGAGCTCTCTACCTTAACTTGATCTTGCAACCTCTTAAGTGAGCTTGCAAGTTTAAGCTTTGGTCATTGGTCTCAAGGGGTTGTATCATTTTGTTCTCTCCTTAGTGCTTCATTTCACATGAGTTCTTTACCCTTCTGTTGATCTTGCAACCTCTTGATTGAGCTTGCAAGTTTAAGGGTTGGCTATTGATCCCATGCTTGTTTTGAGTTCTATGGTTCTTGTAATTACTTTCTTGCATTTTTCATTCTTGCTTTACTTACTTGCAATTTAATTCCATGCACTTTAATTACTTGCTTGTAATCTTTTCTTTTCTTTGTTCTTTTCTTTTTGTTCTCTCTTTTTGGTTCGTTTTTGTGAATGGTTGTAATTATCATTGTTAAGAATAAATACGGTATTGTAAGTTAAGATTTTCTTTTCTCATTTCCTTTTCCCGTTATTTTCCATTGAACTCTGCCCAATCCATACGCAAGCGCTCCGTTAGGCACCCTACCCTAAAAAGGTAACGGTGATTCCTAACCGCGACCGGTTACGTTCGGTTTGGCCGGAGGCGAAAGCAAGAGACAAGAACGGAAGGACAAGGGTAAATAAGGCGTATTCCACGAATACCGCGCTTAAATCCCCTAATCCACGTTGTTTCCAATTGCTCTAGCTTCAATTTGTCAAGACTCGGCTCAAAGGTTTTGAGTACGGATTTCTTTAGCTTACAATCTCGTATCTTTTTCTTAACAACTTTATACTTGCAAATAATACACATAGGTTAGATTGAACAAACTCATACAAATTCTTTATTGACTCGTCTAAGACAAGAAAGGACATACAACCATCTCCCTGTGGATCGACCCGTGCTCAACCGGCTAGCTGCATAGCGACACCATCTTGATTGCGGTTAACTTTAATTCTTTCAATCAAATGGCGCCGTTGCCGGGGAGACGGTAGCGTATTTTCTTTCTTGTTATTCGGGTTAATATTCTTTTTTGTATATATTTATAAAAAAAAATATATATATATATATATATATATCTTTTTGTTTTTTTTTTAATCATTTTTGTGGGCAAGAGTGCAGATCTTTGCGGATTTACAAACTGCGATTGTGGGAGCAAAGTGTACGTTCAAAGCTAAGGTGATTGCAAAGTACAGTGCTAAAGATCCGGGTAGTTTGACACGCGCAAGCGAACTTTTCAAGCTTACCGGATTTGATTCAACGGGGGTTTCCTAACCCAAAACTTAACGGTACGTACTTTACTAACACCTTCTTCTCAAATCCGACGCATCCAATATACTATTCTTGCAGGATTCTTTGCAAGTTCGCTAGCAAATGCTAAAAATTGACTAACCCGTATTTGTTGCAGTGCCGCGCTTAAACTAAAAAACGATTGTTTGATTCTTTATAGAATTTTTATTGAATTGCGCATTGCATACATTAATACGGACTTAAGGGCAAGCGAACCGCACAATATACGGTAAAGGATTTCATCACCTTTTCCGTGGCCCACAAATCACGAACTTGAGCATAACGTTTACCCGCACAAATTTTAAAAGAAATTAGACTTTAAGCCTTAAGGACTTCACGCTCACTAGGAGAAGTTAACTGTATTTAGAACCTCGCTTAACGGTATATTGTTTACAGGGTGTCTAGGAAAGTGTTAACGGCGAAACCGCCAAAAGAGAAAGGGTTATTTAATTAAGGAACTTCGCGAAAGCGTTGGAAAACCTCCCCTTATCTCTGCACTTACCTGGCCTCGTGATCAGTGTATCTTGAGCCCGTTTCTCGACACAGTTTTACTTCGACAATCAAGTTCTGGAGCAGGTCTAGTTGACCTAGGTGAACTCTAGAACGATTAGGTGTGTGGTATTTTTGTGTCGTGATTGTTTTTGTCCATATTTTTTTTTGTGTGTGTATATTTCATTCTTCTGTTAATATATAAACTAAAAAAAATATCACATTCTTTTTCCCCTCCTTTTATCTACCTTTCTTTCTCTCTCTTCATATCATGGGTACTCCACCTCGCAAAACTCTTGCCGAACTTTGGTACCCATAACCAGACATTACTTCTTACGGTTCTTGCTTTGGCCGAACTTCAAACGACCCCTCCATGCCCAAAATTTCGTTGAAAGATCGGATAGACGCGTCTAGGACGAACAACTGGACCCCGCAATCCACTTCATATCAACCATTTCAAACATTCACCCCTTTTTGCGTTGATACCCCTTTTGAAAGTCCAGTTGTAGCCACAAGACCTATATCTCTTGCTGAACGTATTGAACAATCACGTAGCCGATCTTTCACTCCTTTCACCGCTTCAAATTTTTGGGATCAATAATTCCATTCACCTTCTTATCCCAATGTTGATCCCACTCCTATCCAGCCATTCAATTCCTACCAATCCTACCCTACTTTTGCACCTTCCTTAGACATTGCTTTAGAACCACCATTTGGGAGTTTTCAGTATCCAAACAACTTTGAATCTTTTACTGAAACCCCTTCACAATCTATATCTAGTCTGGAACAGTCGTTGGAAGATTTTAGGGTAGCGTCAAGCCAACAGATGATGGATTTGAATGCGTCTATGGCCGCCCTCATGCAACCTAGTGACCCGGTAGCTAGTTTTCAACTAGCTCCAACTTTTTCAATGTATGATGAGGCGGCAAGACAGGCTGTGAATTTGAGTGGAGAGAGTGAGATGTACTCCCTTCCAAATCAAACCTACCGATCCCAAATTGAATCCCACACCTCCTGTTTTGAAAGTCTATCGAGTATCCCACATGATTTATCAATTGAAGATAGAATGATGAATGAGTTGTGCGACTTCGTAGTGTTTGATTTGCCCGATTGTGAAGGGTCTCTTCCAAGTGAAACCGATCCTAAACCATTTGACCTCTACACCTCCACTTTAGAACCTGAATCGATTGATATCCATGCTTTTGTTGAGGTGTCAAAGAATTTTGATTTTCACTTGATTAAGGATATTGACGCCGGGAATATTTTGGATGATGAACCCGTAGATTTGGCTGAGTTTGTCTCTTCAAATCATCATCCCGAGTAATTAAATGTTTTTCCCGAATCCCATATGAGTCTGGACTTTGAAGAGAAGTGCATGGATGTGCTAAATTTTGAGGAGAATATTGAGGATAGTTTGAGGATGAACCAGTTTTAATTGATGAGTCGGATTTTCCCATTCATCATGTCCCTGTCATTGATTGTGTATACCCTACTGAACCTTTAACCGATACCCCTCCTCGATCACTTCCCTCCATTCTTTCCATCGTTCCGACCTTGCAAGAAACCGTCTCACTTTTATTTCGTATGTCTGGTTTACCGAGTTCCGCGTACCCATGGTTTCTTACGAATCTTGAGGGATTTGACCCAATCTCTCGACGGGTTAATAGATTAGCACAATCGTTGTTTACACATCGCTCATCACAAATTGTGCTAATCTATTCACTCCATTTTCACCCTCAAGTTCATACTCCACTTCTTTTTCCCTTCGGCCATTCTTCTTCTGATATACCAAGACCGTATCCCGCTTCTATCTCCATACGATCTTGCGTAGTCTCCATTTCTTACCTCTCCGCATTCTTTCACCAGCCACTGCTTTATCACGATAAGATCTTTGAATGGTTGGTGCTCACTTTTGGCCTGTGTAAGGCCTTGTATAGCTTGATACTGTTCTTTCCCCCCTAATCCTGAACTTCAACGCTTAACAGTGGAAACACTGTTTTACTTATGTTTGGGGGGGACACCTTTTTTGTATATATATTTTTTGGGTTTTCCTTTTTGTATATAATTTGTTTTTAGGGGGAGCGCCGACAATTTTGACCCTCTTGGTATAGCCTGACTGTGAGGGCACTGTCATGTTTAAGTTTGGGGGTGTGCTCGGTAAGCTTTCTTCCTTCGCATTCATTTGTATATTTTGCATTTGCATACCTTATTAAAAACCCACAAAAATCGAAAATTTTCCAAAAATATAAAAACTTTGCCGTCAAGTTAGCTAATAGGGTAATTTAGATCTTTATTCTGAAAGATTAGTTGATATGATAGAAATAACTATATTCTAGGCTTAGGAATTGAAAACCCTAAAAATAACCCTCATTCTGTTTAAACTTGGTAAGTATACGTCCTTACAGTTTTTTTGAGAAATAGGTAATCTTGAGTTCAGTTCTTTAGTTAAGTCAAGATGAAGGGAAAGTATTGATGCTTTACTGAAGGATAAGTCTGAAAAATAGTTTCTTTTCTTGAGTTCAAATTTAGAAAGTATATACCCTACAAACTGCACTTACACGCACCTTGAAACTTGGGATAGTAGAGAATACCTAGAAATACTCTTGCCTGAAAACCTAGTATGAAAGAAAAAACGGTATTTAAAACTAAACACCAAAAGAGCATGTTGAAAAATATATCCGGTCTTGAAAAAGAAAAAGAAAAAGAAAAAGAAAAAGAAAAAATAGAATAAAGTCAAGTCCTTGAAACTGCTATTTACGCTTTAAAGTTTACACATTCAGTAATCGGTCGTTAGTGCCTCAAGAAACATTAATAGTCGCATAAAAGGTGTGTGAGCAAATCCGTCCATCCTTAATGAAAAGAAGTAGTATTAGGTATTAGGGCAAGGGTATTATAGCTTGAATTGAATTCTTGAGTGTAGGGGTGTAAATACACACACACGTAGGGGTATACAATCGATGTTTGGATAAAAGATAGAAATAAAGAATAAGACTTGTGTTTTCTGTAAAGTTGATAAAAATCCCTGATTTGAGGCCGTACTTTAGAAGGAAAACTCAGGAGAACCAACATCTTTCAAAACTTTTTTGGAACGTATAAGACCTAAGGTTAAATAGATAGGAGGTGTGAAAAATAAGGGTTGAATATTTCTAACTTAGGATGATAGAGTTTCTAATGTAAATACTAAACTGTAGGAGTAGAATCGATGTTAACTTACGACACTAGCTTGACGGGATTTTGTGGGTGTAATCCGCTGAAAACCCTCAGGAGACAACACTCCTCCTACTAGGGACACCTAGAGGTTTAACGGCTTGTTGTACGCGCTCAGTGCAATCGCGTTCCCTGCGAAAGTGCGGTTAGGATTTTATTTTTATGAATAATTGGTTTTGCTCGGGACGAGCAAAAGTTAAGTTTGGGGGTATTTGTTCATACCAAAATATTGCATTCTATACCGCCCATTCTTGCGCTCGTTTGTTTATAGGCATGTGCTTTTTATCAGTGTTTGCTACATAATTGCAGGATACTGGTCTCAGCTCTAAACAGTGAATATCATGGAAAAGTACGACAAATTCTGGATTACTGCCAACAACAGATAAAACACGGGTCTCTGCTCTCTATCCGTGTGTTGCCACATACCAGTTTAAGGGACAAGATGGCAAATCGATTGTCATGTCATGCACAAAGCTCAATGTCAACACAAGACCCAAGAAATCTATGCGGAGCTCGAGGAAATCATGGCAAAAGATCCACATCACATCACCTTTCGATCTACTGAAATTCTGGAATAATTGTGAAGAGATTCTGAGAAAAGTCATATACCACACAGCAGACAACAGAAAACCAGGGATCCCCACAAAAACCCACTGCCCAATTCCCTACTATGGCCGCGGAACCGCGGCCGTACAGTGTCTTCAACGTGTCGTTTTCTGGGGGCATTTTGGGTACTTCATTTTATGCCATATTATTGCCCTAGGGTTTCTGTAAGCAGCCTATAAATACTCCAGAACTGAGCTAAGCCAAGGGTCCAATTTTGTGTCCATTCTTTTAGCCACTTTAGTGAGTTTTAGTTCTTCTTCTTCTTCTTCTTCATTCTTCCTCCATGGAAATGTAGTGAGAGCATTGAGTGGATGTGAATAAAGATAAGGGTTTTTGTATCATTCTTTTTGCTTAGCTTCCCCCTTGAGCTCTCTACCTTAACTTGATCTTGCAATCTCTTAAGTGAGCTTGCAAGTTTAAGCTTTGGTCATTGGTCTCAAGGGGTTGTATCATTTTGTTCTCTCCTTAGTGCTTCATTTCACATGAGTTCTTTACCCTTCTGTTGATCTTGCAACCTCTTGATTGAGCTTGCAAGTTTAAGGGTTGGCTATTGATCCCATGCTTGTTTTGAGTTCTATGGTTCTTGTAATTACTTTCTTGCATTTTTCATTCTTGCTTTACTTACTTGCAATTTAATTCCATGCGCTTTAATTACTTGCTTGTAATCTTTTCTTTTCTTTGTTCTTTTCTTTTTGTTCTCTCTTTTTGGTTCATTTTTGTGAATGGTTGTAATTATCATTGTTAAGAATAAATACGGTATTGTAAGTTAAGATTTACTTTTCTCATTTCTTTTTCCCGTTATTTTCCATTGAACTCCGCCCAAACCATACGCAAGCGCTCCGTTAGGCACCCTACCCTAACAAGGTAACGGTGATTCCTAACCGCGACCGGTTACGTTCGGTTTGGCCGGAGGCGAAAGCAAGAGACAAGAACGGAAGGACAAGGGTAAATAAGGCGTATTCCATGAATACCGCGCTTAAATCCCCTAATCCACGTTGTTGCCAATTGCTCTAGCTTCAATTGGTCAAGACTCGGCTCAAAGGTTTTGAGTACGGATTTCTTTAGCTTACAATCTCGTATCTTTTTCTTAACAACTTTATACTTGCAAATAATACACATAGGTTAGATTGAACAAACTCATACAAATTCTTTATTGACTCGTCTAAGACAAGAAAGGACATACAACCATCTCCCTATGGATCGACCCGTGCTCAACCGGCTAGCTGCATAGCGACACCGTCTTGATTGCGGTTAACTTTAATTCTTTCAATCAGTGCACATGTACACGTATATGATCAAACCCTGCCGTAAAACCATACGGCCTCTACATCGATTCACCCGAAGCAGGGAAACCCTCTGTGTGGGACTCTAAAGACTCGTCAATACGCTGGCAGTGGGTTTAACCACAAGCATGTCAACGGCAATAGCTGTACGTAACGGCTACCCAGGTATTGAGCGAAAGGGAGGTCGACGAGCAAACTCATCCTGAAACCCCTACTGAGCCTGACAGTGACAATATCCGTATAGTCCTGTCCGTTCGTCTATGAGTATCGCATATCGAGTCTAGGGGGTGGATAAAGTCAGAGCCCTAATAACACGACATTTAGTGTCGGTATGAAGCCCATCACCATATAAGAAACTACCGATCCTAGATCAGTAATTCTCGACTACCTTGGCCAAGGATTTCTGGTGATGGCCACCCATGCACAACCGCGACATCAACCCCTAATACCGAGAGAGAAGAATCCCCCGACGATCCGCTCACCGCCTCCATGTGGCTCGGGACTGTACCCAACTAAAACCTGTTTGCACGACTCTTTTGAGCCATGGTAGGTGTTGGGACTTCACCCGCGCGCGCAAACGATTATGTTTTGGAAATAGAATCGGTTTTGGAAATAATGTGCACACGAGCTTGATCTCGTTTTAAAATTTATAAACCGCAAGTGCACGGCGCGTTGTAGCTAGCCGGCAAGTACGGGTCGATCCGCAGGGAATTGGAGATTAGGTAGTGTCGCTTAAGGTTCGAGAAACAAAAGAATTTGGTTTGGTTGTCACTAAAACTAAAAATACGATATTACAGATACAAGTTTAGAATAATGGTGGCCATGGCTTTTGTTCGGATGGTTGAATCACGGCGATTCCTTCGACAATCCCTTGATTATGAGTTTTCCGTCCTTATGTCAATCCTGACGCGAAGCATGAATTGTCAACGCGGTTGCAAAGCACAAATCATCATGTTATCGGATTTCGTCACAAAACACGAAACGAATTTGTTACGTTCTTACTTACTATTCTTATGTCCATGCATGATGTATCAATACTAAGCACAAGAGTTAGCAAGCATACAACATCAATACACATCAACATGCAAATAAGAAGTAAAAGTTTGTATTATTCTTGCTAAGTAGGTGGGTGAGAGTATATGGTATATGCTTGAATGAGAGTTGTCAAGAAACATAAGCAAGATACCACATCTCAACTACCTTGTAAGTTTAACACAATTGATTCTAAGCTTAACCTTGCAAATGGTGAACATGAAGAAATAGGATATGAGATAAAGGTTACAAATAACCATCAAAATCATCATATCATATCAAACACTTCCATTTAGCAATCTTAAGCTTACAATCACAATTAAGTACTTTAAACAGTAACAAGAGGAAGAGGAAGGCAAAGGCTTTCATCTCACATCGTCACCATCACCACAACCATGGATTATTCAAGCATTATAAAAAGAAAATGAAAAACAAAAGCAAGAACACATAAGAAACCACAAGAACAAAAGCTAAAGCAAAAGAAAGTGCAAGTTCTTTATTAACAAAATGGATGGCCTGAGCTACAAGGTACATAGCAACTTCAACCTCCTTAATGGAGCACTCAAGTGAGAGCTCAAAGAGGGAAGAAGAAGAAGCTATCAAATGTTACAAACTGTTTTCTCACTCCAAAACCCTCCTTGAACTATATCTGTGATCTACTATTTATAGGTAACCAAAAATAAAAAGTTGCATATGACACTGGACTTATATGACCACCAGGGACCCACACAAAGAGAACAAGCCCATTTGGCCCCAACTTGGCCGCAAATTGCGGCCAAGATGATTAAATCTGCGGCCCAATTTTGGAGAGTGGGGCCCATCTTTGGTCAGTGTTCTTCTGGTCCTCTGAGCATCTCTCTGTAATTGCAATTTCTTTTAATTCACACCAGAGTGTAATCTGGAGTAATGTACAGAGAGGAGATCAAGTGGGTGTATGTGTGTTCACACTTCAAATCACAACTTTTCCAAATACATTGAACCATACCCACTTGCTTGCACCACTTGCAAGACACCATGATGGTGTTTGCAACTTGATGCCTCATGATAGCTCATGCCCACTTGATCCATGATGGTTTAAACATGAGATTTGATAATGTATCATGTTGGACCAAAACTAAATATTTATTTGTACACAACATTATTTTGTTTGCAAAACTTAATGTCATGATCTGTTATCTGTCCCGTTTGCAGTTCCGGCTAAAAACCATCGTTTATGTTCGTGTTGTGTACCATCTCTAGTGTTTTTGCATGTGTACCTGTATTCTGTACTAATGAGCAGACAGAGATAAAATAGCACTGTTTATTAACAAAATGATAGGAATTGAGCGGTACTAAAATGTAATAAATCGTGCCGAACAAATACCCCCAAACCTATCTTTTGCTCGTCCCGAGCAAAACAAAATCATAACCTCTCTTTCGCAGGGAACGCGATTGCACTGAGCCCGTGCAACAAGCCGTTAAACCTCTACGTGTCCCTAGTTGGAGGAGTGTTGTCTCCTGAGGGTTTTCAGCGGATTGCACCCACAAAATCCAGTCAAGTTAGCGTTGCGCGGAGACTGTTGATTCTAATCTTAAGGTTAGAGATCAAATTTAGAAGTTCTATTACCCAAGTCAGAAACATTAAACCCAAATTTTCACTCCTCACAATTTGTTTAACATAAATTTATACGCGTCTTTACGTGATTTGTGCGGATAGTGTCCATAAGTTTTTAAGAACTTGATTATGGTCAACATGTCAAAAATTTGAGGACCGGGATAAACTTCTAATGGATCACACAAGTTTGGAAGGAGTTAAGATTTTCTCAAGTTTTATTTACCAGTTAGGTTTCAAGTCAGTATATATATCAATTTTAACAGAGAACCTAAGTCTTATTTTTCACTCCTACCTTTCACCTGTTTTTGTTCATACACACCTTTTATTGTCGTGCAAAACGTCTTAATAAATACAAACCTTCATATCTCCATGAAAAAACTATTTTTTAAATAGAAAATTCGGCACCGCCAAGATTATTCTCCCACAAACAACCGTTAGGACTTTTAACTTGGAGAGAACAGTTGCTTAGCTTGTTTTATCTGGCGATTGGAAACTTAGCATGGTTTGGGTCAATGACTCCCAAACCATATGGTTTTAGGGCATTAGGTGTGAAGACACCCCAAGGACTTAATTACCTAAGTTACCAAGGCCACAAAATAAAAGACTCATTTTATAATAGTTCAGCACTCAGTGAAGACGGAGATATATCCAGCTTTTTCTTTTAAATTTGAAGATGTTACATGTGATAAGGTCCCTAATTACTCCAACAAGGTTTCAGATAGGTTATTTTTCTGACTTATATCTTCTGTTAAAACTTTTATAAAATTCATCATATCAACTTCACTGTATGAACAAGTCTTGATATTACTTAACTCAGACAAACCTGTTTGATCCTAAAGATTTGATCAATTTTAAAAGTTACAGACATGTCAGATTTTCATCACATTCTCAAAAAACATACGACACGTGTAAGTGATATAAAAGACATATTAGCTACGGTTAAACATAAAGGATGGTTATTTTTTGGGTTGTCGGTTTCATAGCAGGAATTTAGTTATTTCTATCTTATCAACCGACCGTCAGATTTTGAGTCTAAGTTCCCTTGCTAGCTAACATGACGAAAAAGTTTTTCTATTTTTGTAAATTTTTTTCGATTTTTATGGGTTTTTTTAAATATGTATGCAATGCAGAATATATACATGATACAGTGCTCACCCCTAAACCTGAGTTTTACGATGTCCTCATCGTTGCCCTCATCTCCGGTAGCTAGACTTAGACATCAGGGTGAGAATTTTATTCATAGAAAAAGAAAAACCTACGACTAATTACAACATATACAAGTGAAACGATTGGGTTAGTCCAGAAATTAATACCAGCCATTCAAAAATTTTGTCGATATAGTACCATGGCTGGCAAAAGAATAAGTATATACAAAAGAAAAAAAAGAAGAAAAAGAATATGTATAAGTAAGATGTTAGTGAAGGGCATGGGCGTGTAAAAGTAGGGAGCAAAAAATGTTGAAGGTGAAAATGAAGTTTTGAAGCGGTCAAAGTATTGTTTTCTGACTTAATTGAATTTTCAATAAGTATGTGTTGAGTTTCGAAGTCAGGTTCGTGTAAGAAATGGAGTTCATCCGCAAAAAGTTCTGAAAAAGAAAGGTTCAAAGGAGGATTCCAAAATGATCTTGACCCAAACTCACCAAGAATATCAAGTTCATCAGCAAAAATTTCCTCAAAACTCTGTATAAAAGAATAATTTTCAACACCGTCTTCCTCCATATTATTTTTCACAATCCTACTCTCATTATTTATACTCTCTCCCAAAAAGATTTCCTCCTCATCACATTCACAAATGGGTAGGTTCATATCATTTAAAAAAGTAGGTTCCCACACTAACGTTTCTTCCGAAACAATATCAAAATGTGATACAAAAATTGTGGGTTCCTGATCATTGATTTCTTTTAATCTGTCCAAACCATACCCCTTAAATTCACGAGCTCCCTCATCTAAAATTGGAAAGAAAAAATCAGTCGGTTCAAGAATTTCATCATCAAGTATTATTTCACTTAAATCAATCTCTAGATCACAAGTGATAAGAGGTTCAGTGGATACTTGAAGGCTAATGGTGGACTGACTTAAGGGGTTTGCTTGTGTGTCCGTTGAACACCTAGTCGATTCAGTGGTATCATCATCTAAAAAATCATCCAAATTGATCTGATCTTTTATTTCACTCGGGTGATTCCCTAGCTGACAGATGTTGACACTATGGGGTTCTGATTGAATGTGTCCATACCCTAGAATCCACTCAGCTAAATGTTTCGTTTGTTCCTTGATTCTAGCCAAAGATTGAGCTTGAGCAACAAATAATTGCTCAGATTGCTGTAAAAACAGGGCTAGCGTCGCAGCTGATTGGTTCTCGACCGCAGTCATTACTTAAATACCGTTTTCAAAAGTGGTCAACCTAGCACCCATGTCACCGTCACTCTCTAATGATGGTTCAATTGTTTCGGGTTGGAGGGGTTATGATGGTAGTGATACTAAAGCAGTCATTCTGTCGACCTCTTTCTCTAAATTTTCAATCATTTGGTCAATAGTTGAAGTGGAAATGGGTTCAGGAGTGTTAGGTGGGTGACCGTTATCAAAAATTTGGGACGGTTGGTCACCCACTAGAAAAGGACAATTATCATGAATGTGGGAAGAATTTTGGCAATTTGTACAAATCAATTAGGATTGAGTATAAACAAAAGAATAAGAATCGTGAAAAATAGAATTGTATTGTGTATCACCCATATTAATAAGAATTCACAAATATCACAAAGATAAAGAATATCACCCCTAGCAGTCTATGTTATGCTAAGTCAACTAGACCTGCTCAAGAACCTGATTGCCGAAGTAAAACTGTATCGAGAAATAAGCTCAAGATATACTGATAACAAAGCCAGGTAAGTGCAAGAGATAAGGGGAGGTTTTCCAACGCTTTCACGATGGTCCTTAATTAAATAACCCTTTCTCTTGAATCACTTGCCTAGACACCCCGTGAACGATATACCGTTAAGCAAAGTTCTATACACAGTTAACTTCTCCTAATGAGCGCGAAGTCCTTAAGGTCAGAGTTCTAATTGATTTTAAATTACTGGGGGTATGAAAGAATGCAGTTTTGTGATTTGTGGACTACGGAGAAAAGGTGATGAAATCTTTTACCGTATCTTGTTTGGTCATTTATGCCCTTAAAATCCGTATTAATATGCAATGCGCAATGAATAAAATAATTTTAAGAAAATCAATAAATTAAAGCAATTCTTTTTCAGTTAAGTATTATGCGCTGCAAGAATACGGTTAGTTCTCTAGTTCTATTGGCGGCAAAATTGTGCGAAGAATCCTGCAAAAGATAGAAAATTGGATTGCGTCGGATTCGAGAGAAGGTGTTAGGAAATACGTACCGATTTGATTTGGTTTAAGAAAACCACCTTGAAAGTGATCCGAGTCGTTGAATGTTTGCTTGCGTGGGTAAAACTACCCAGATCATTGGCACTATACTTCTCTAACGTCTTGAAATTGAGTTTGAGCCTCGCTCCGCACGATCGCTGGTCGTAATTCCGTGAAAAACCTGAAATGCCGGAACATACGATATTTAGTGTCAAAAGCGATATATATGCCCCAATTTCTGCACAGACACAATTGTGAAATTTTACATATACCAATAGATCAAAAATATGTCATAGGAACAAAACCCAAAAATTGGAGCAATAGGGTGAAATCTGGCCGCAATTTACAGCCAGAAGCAATATTTCGGCGGCCAACTGTTTGAGTTGGTGCTCCAACTTTTCACTGTACGGTTCTTGTCCTAATAGTGTCCCAATGCTATATGCAAAATCATATAATTAAACACAGTATGACAGCAGATCAAAAAGACAGAGAACAAATGTTTGAAAAGTTAGTGTTTTGTTAGTTTTGAAAAAAATTGAGTTAATAGTTAGTTTGTTAGTACGAACCAGAAATAACAATACCTAATAACTACCAACTCCCCGGCAACGGCGCCAAAAACTTGTTGGGACTTCACCCGCGCGCGCAAACACGTATGTTTTGGAAATAGAATCAGTTTTGGAAATAATGCACACACGAGCTCGGTATCGTTTTAAAATTTATAAACCGCAAGTGCACGGCGCGTTGTAGCTAGCCAGCAAGAACGGGTCGATCCGCAGGGAATTGGAGATTAGGTAGTGTCGCTTAAGGTTCGAGAAACAAAAGAATTTGGTTTGGTTGTCACTAAAACTAAAAATACGATATTATAGAAACAAGTTTAGAAGAAAGGTGGCCATGGCTTTGGTTCGGATGGTTGAATCGCGGCGATTCCTTCGACAATCCCTTGATTATGAGTTTTCCGTCATTGTGTCGATCCTGATGCGAAGCATGAATTGTCAACGCGGTTGCAAAGCACAAATCATCATGTTATCGGATTTCGTCACAAAACACGAAACGAATCCGTTATGTTCTTACTTACCATTCTTATGTCCATGCATGATGTATCAATACTAAGCACAACGGTTAGCAAGCATACAACATCAATACACATCAACTTGCAAATAAGAAGTAAAAGTTTGTATTATTCTTGCTAAGTAGGTGGGTGAGAGTATATGGTATATGCTTGAATGAGAGTTGTCAAGAAACATAAGCAAGATACTACATCTCAACTACCTAGTAAGTTTAACACAATTGATTCTAAGCTTAACCTTGCAAATGGTGAACATGAAGAAATAGGATATGAGATAAGGGTTACAAATAACCATCAAAATCATCATATAATATCAAACACTACCATTTAGCAATCTTAAGCTTACAATCACAATTAAGCACTTTAAACAATAACAAGAGGAAGAGGAAGGCAAAGCCTTTCATCTCACATCCTCACCATCACCACAACCATGGATTATTCAAGCATTATAAAAATAAAATGAAAAACAAAAGCAAGAACACATAAGAAAACACAAGAACAAATGCTAAAGCAAAAGAAAGTGCAAGTTCTTTATTAACAAAATGGAGGGCCTGAGCTACAGGGTAGATAGCAACTTCAACCTCCTTAATGGAGCACTCAAGTGAGAGCTCAAAGAGGGAAGAAGAAGAAGCTATCAAATGTTACAAACTGTTTTCTCACTCCAAAAACCTCCTTGAACTATATATCTGTGATCTTCTATTTATAGGCAACCAAAAATAAAAAGTTGCATATGACACTGGACTTATATGACCACCAGGGATCCACACAAAGAGAACGAGCCCATTTGGCCCCAACTTGGCCGCAAATTGCGGCCAAGATGATTAAATCTGCGGCCCAATTTTGGAGAGTGGGGCCCATCTTTGGTCAGTGTGCTTCTGGTCCTCTGAGCATCTCTCTGTAATTGCAATTTCTTTTAATTCACACCAGAGTGTAATCTGGAGTAATGTACAGAGAGGAGATCAAGTGGGTGTATGTGTGTTCACACTTCAAATCACAACTTTTCCAAATATATTGAACCATACCCACTTGCTTGCACAACTTGCAAGACACCATGATAGTGTTTGCAACTTGATGCCTCATGATAGCTCATGCCCACTTGATCCATGATGGTTTAAACATGAGATTAGATTTGTATTATGTTGGACCAAAACTAAATATTTATTTGTACACAACATTATTTTGTTTGCATAACTTAATGGCATGATCTGTTATCTGTCCCGTTTGCAGATCCGGCTAAAAACCGTCGTTTATGTTCGTGTTGTGTACCATCTCCAGTGTTTTTGCCTGTGTACCTGTATTCTGTATTAATGAGTAGACAAAGATAAAATAGCACTGTTTATTGACAAAATGATAGGAATTGAGCTGTACTAAAATGTAATAAATCGTGCCGAACAGTAGGGTAGTAATCAAAGCACAGTGGGAACTCATACGAGACAAATGAAGATCTCAGGTTGATAGACTAATCTGTACACATATCACCAGGGAACTGCTATCTGACATCTGACAATAGGTATAATATCAACTACCAGGTTCCCGGTGAGTCCGTCCGGTGTACTCATAACCCAATGAGCACCTGTATACATCTAAGGTGAACAAATTGACACCAATGGCTTGTGAGACCGTCCACCGCCCCTCGTTGGGGTCTCGATGAGTATACACTAGTCTACTCTAGAGTATCGATGCCCAGTCTCGAAACTCTCATGACTAGGGACATTTAAGGATGTGTATATAGACTACCCAGCTCCCACGTATATGATCGCCATCATATTGCTGGCAGTCAAGCAAGAATCCTATGGGCTCTATCGACATGTAATAGTGATCTGTAAAGCCATCTAAAGCAAGTACATGATGATAAAGACAAACTAGATAACATACTATCATCTCGAGTAAGACTGTTCTACCGGTATAGGTCCTCCCTCAATCATTGCAATCACGTGCCTGCGATCCAATAATTGACTTGAGGGCACTATAGCCAACGGAGAAATCTTCCATAAATATCTCCAAAAAATTCTCGACCATGTCTGAGAATATCCCAATCATACACCGCTGAAATGTAGCGGGAGGGTTGCATAACCCAAAGGGCATGCATCTATAAGCAAAATTACCGAAAGGACAAGTAAATGTTGTTTTTTCTTGATCCTTTTCGGCGATGGGGACCTGGTTATAGCCAGAGTATCCGTCCAAGAAACAATAGTATTCATGTCCAGCTAATCGTTCCAACATCTAGTCAATGAAAGGTAGAGGGAAGTGATCTTTCCTCGTTGCGGCATTGAGTTTCCTATAATCAATACATACGCGCCACCCAGTTTGGGTGCGTGTTTGGATCAACTCATTAGCCTCATTAGTTATGACCGTGATGCCAGACTTTTTAGGGATCACATGAATATGACTTACCCATTGGCTAACAAATATTGGGTAAATTATACCACTATCTAGGCACTTGACGATTTCTTTCTTTACCGCCTCCTTCATAACGGGATTTAACTGTCTTTGTGGGTCTCGGGCTGGTTTGGCTTCATCCATCAAATGTATATGATGTTCAATAATCAAGAGAATAATCCCTTTGATGTTCGACATTGTCCAACCAAATGCTTACCGATTTGATCTCAAGATCGTCAAAAGAGCGTTCTCTTCCTCTAAAGCTAGAGAAGCGGATATGATCACGGGCAAAGACTCATTCTCACCTAAATATGTATATTTAATATGTGAGGGTAGCGTTTTGAGATCTAGTATCGGCGGAGAGACGATAGAAGGTGGAGTAAGGGAATGATACTCGGACTCCCTAAGAGGTTCATAACTTGCGTAGGATATTGACTCGGAAAGCGCTACTGACTTTTGTAATGAGTCAAAGAATTCGAACTCGATGGTGGACTCATCGAAGTTGTCCTCACTATAATAATTTGCTAGATCAAACAATGTCGCACTAGTGTTGTCGAGATCATTATAGCAAAGTTCCTCAACTTCGCAGCTGTCGGAAGCTATCTCGTTGATAAAACTGACATCGATTAGATGAGCAAAAGGTTTAGATGGTTGACTTCCTAGCTTGTTAATATTAAGCTCAATTGTCATCTTCCCGAAGGATAAGTTCATAGAACCGTTACGACAATTAATTACAGCGTTGGAAGTTGCTAGAAAAGGTCGACTTAGTATCACCGGGATTTGGTTTCGTGTGTTCACCACAGGCTGTGTATCTAAAATAAAAAATTCCATAGGGAATATAAATTCCCCGACTTTGATTAACACATCCTCTAGCTCACCCCTAGGTTGGGTGATAGATCGATCGGCCATTTGGAGAGTGCAGTATGCAGGTTTCAACTCTCCAATACCTAGCTGCTCATTAATAGAATACGGGAGTAAGTTAACAATAGCGCCTAAGTCAAGTAGAGCATGATTTATGCTTTTACCCCCGATAGTTATAAATATTGTAGAACAACCGGGGTCCTTATGCTTCTTGGATAAAAGCTGTCAACACGTTACTCGTTAAGAACACCCTTTTTGGCACTTGAGTTTTTCTCTTCCTAGTGCACAAGTCCTTAAGGACTTTCACATAAGACGGAACTTGTTGAATAGCATCTAGGAGAGGAATATTTATGTTAACTTTCTTAAACATTTCCACAATCTTCTCCATTTATGCATTAGGTTTGTTGGCCCTCAACCTGTTTGGAAAGGGAGCTTTATCAATAAGTGTTGGGTCCAACATTTGTGGAAAAGTTTGTGGGGATGGAATAGATCCCAGAATTGGAGTTAGGATCGTTTTAGGTTGACACAAGGAAGTGGGCGGGAAGTTCGAGCCTGGTGGAAAATGGAGAATAGGCTCGGAAGAAGGTGGTAGACTAGACGAATTAGGGTTAGAAGTAGAAGCCGGGGTTTCAATTGATTTTTCATCATTAACATGTTCACTGACTTGATTGTTCAACACTCTTCTTGATCTCAACATGGTAACGACACTCATATTATAACTTTGTGAGTGGCCAGGATTCGGTAGGGGTTGAGATGGAAGTTTCCCTTTCTGTCTCGCACTCATCGCGGAATTTAACTCTGCAAGTTGTGCTTCTATCGATTTTATACTTTCACCGTGGGAGGTGGTGTCCTGCATTAACGTTTGGTTAGAAGACATTAAATCAGCCGTCGTTTGCATGGAATGTTTAATAAACGTATCCAAGCTTCGTTCGAGTGCAGAGGAGTTTTCGGTACCGGCCGTTTGGAAAGAATTATTATAAGGTGTAGAATTGTTGTCTGGATTTTGAAAAGGTTGCGATTGAAAGGGGTGCTGACTCTGTGGTGGTGGCTACTGTTGCTGTGGAGGATTTCTTTGATAGTTATTTTGGCTTGGAAACATATTTTGAGTTTAAGTTTGGTTTTGGTTTCAAGCAAAATTAGGATGATTCCTCCATCCCTGATTGAATGTGGAAAAAAAAGGATCGTTTCTACGTTGCTGCTGAAAAGCAGCATTAGTGTGTTCTTGCCCTTGAAACGGAGGATTCAAAGAACATTCTTCCGTCAGATATGATGTGTCGGAACAGAAACCATACACGGTTTTGGGGAGCGTAACTTGGTTTAGAGAGGCTGATGAGAATTTGTTCTCTATAGCGTCAAGTTTCTTTTGAATCGCTGCCATTTCAGCTTTTGCTGCGATGGAAATATCGAGCTGATGGATACTTCCCCTAGACGATGATCGTCTAACGCTTTTCCACTACAAAGTTTATTCAGCGAGAGCTTCCAGGAATTGCTAAGCTTCCCCATCGTCTTTAGAAATGAAATGGCATTGACAAATAGTTTCAAGCATCTGCTTTGTCGTTGGAGTAACCCTTTATATATAATTCGACACAGATCTCATCTATTGATTCCGTGATGAGGACATTGGACAAGCAGATCTTTAAACCGTTCAAAGCATTTCCAAAATGGTTCGTTAGGAAGCTAGGTAAACTGGTGATCTCTCTCCGTACACGGGCGGTCTTATGATTGGGATAAAACTTCTTAAGGAATGCTATAACGAATTCATCCCAATTGGAAATAGAGTGTGCTGCAGTGTTATAAAGCCATTTTTCTGCTAGATCGTACAAAGTAAAAGGGAGAAGACGTAAGCGCATAGCTCGACTGAAAGTTGTGAAGTTCCCATCATCGCACATACGTTTTCGAATTTAGTGATAAAAACGTATACGTCTTCAGACTCAAGCCCGTGAAATTTAGGCAAAAGGTTGATGAAGTGGGGTTTAATTTCAAAATTATCTCCATTGGCTGGTGGAAGGGATAGGCAAGTAGGGAGGGGACCGCGTATCGAGTAGCATCTTTCTTAAAGAGAGATGCGCGGTGAACTCTGCGTACCTGCGGGTGGTGGTAGAATGGTGTTAATAAAATCTGATGGAGAACCGTTCATCTCGGTCGATGTGGTGGGTGAAGGGGAAAAGGAGATGAAGAAGTACTTAATTCGGAGTTGATAGCAGAAACGCGGACAAGACGGGGACTAGAATCCCATGTCTAGCCGAGCATGCACTAAGCGGGTTTAGCACAAGTGGCAGCATGTGTGAGAACAATTTAAAAGGGTTTGTTTTGAAAAATGACGGACGTGAGACAAATCACACAAAAAATGCACAATCAACCATAAAACTAAGGTCACCTAGGTCAAGTCACTAGACCGCTCCTAGACTTCCAAAGGATAAGCCGCAGGATCAATCCTCTACCACCTCTTTATCGCTCTTGTGAACAGGTAAATGCCAGGTAAGTGGGAGGTATCCGCTATACGAATCACCGAAAATAGCGGGCCTAATTATGTAACATTTTTCCTTAGTCACACTTGTCTAGACACCTTAAAAGAAATGCGGATAAGCGATAGATTACCCACGACCCTCCTCTATCCTAATTTAATGCGACGGTCCTTAGAGTCTTATTCTAGATATTTTTTAAATTAATATAGGGTTTTGCAGATGCTCGTTTTGTGATTTGTGGGGCCTAGGAAGGATGATGAAATCCCCACCTAATCTGAATTTTGGCCTTGCCCCTTAAAATCCGTATTCAAATATGCATAAACAAACCAATTTCAAAACACGCAAAAAGATTTTTGAGCGGCGATATTTTGCAAAGAATCCTGCAGAAAAATCAAATTATTGGATCTTAGAGAAGAGAGAAAGATATGAAGAAGATACCATAGGAGTTTGGCACTCCAATTCTCCCACGCCGCCAAAACCACCTTTCTGTCTCGGTTCCGCCACGAAATTGATGGATCTTTTGACAATTTTTCTACAGTGGCCTCGTTTGCTCCTCTGGTCCTCTCTGAAAGTCTATGAATCTCAAATTTCTCGTTCTAGTGACTCCAGATACCCTTGCAAAATTCGCACAATAATCGTTAAATATGCAAGATGCGGTTTTGATTTTCTTTTATTTAATTTTATGGTTTTCAGATAAGAATTCAACCCGAATAGCAAGAAAAAAAACTACGCACGTACCCCGTCAACGGCGCCATTTGATTGATCGTGAAAGAATGTGTTTTTGTAAAGTTAACCGTAATCAATAACGGTGTCGCTAGTAGCTAGCCAAGATGAGTACGGGTCGTCCGCAGTGATGCGTGGAACTTTTAATTTTGCTTTAGATGAGTTGAATAAAATAAAAGAAGAAAGGAGAATAGATTCTAGATTTATGCTAAACATGGATGTAGAATATATATAAAGAAGGGTTGTAGGGTTCATAGGATTTAGTAGTCATGGATGAATACAAAAGATGACTCCTTTTATCTTCTAATAGATTTAAAATTATATCGATAGCGATGAAAGCAGATTAGGGTTTTGGAGGGAATATGGTTCCCACTCTTAACCCTTATCTTTTCATTGACCTCTATTCATGACTAGCCTTTACCAAAACCATTGTTAATCTAATCTCAAATCGCGGTTGTGACTATCAATGATTTGATAGTGCGCTTGATTAGGATGTTAACAATTGCTTTGCTAAAGTTTATAGACTTTATAAGACGTAAAAAGAGTTAAGAAATTTTCATCGTCCTTTGATCTACCCTAATCCTACGAACCCTATCAAGCGGAGAATTACTCACGCATGATAGAGATAGAAAAAGAAAGGATAGAGAAGGAAATCATACTAAAAATGCAGAAAGTAAAAATACGATAAGAATAAAACAACTACCTTTATTAATCTACTGGATCAATTACACTTTTTGTTCCTTTAGAAAGTAGAATACAAAACTCTAGTTTTCTTCTTGATCTCTCTTGAAGGAGGTAGATGAACAGCTGATTGATCAACCTGGATGCGTGGATCGTTTGTGACCTCGTGATCTCTTCGGTTTGATGTCTTTCAAGTGTGGCTCTTGGTTCTATTTATAGTCACAGAAGATGCAAACTCTAGATGCCATAAGTGAGGGTTTGTTGATACAATCGTACCCAAAAAAATCCAAACTCTTAAGTCCCAAATATTGCGGCGGATCTGCCGCAAACAATGGGATTTGGCCGCTCATCCACGGTTCTTTGGTGGCTTCATGGTTTGAGATTTTTTGTGATATTTTATATTAATATTTGTAGATCATCTAGATGTCTATATTCTAAAATTAGTGCCCTGAATCTTTGCCATTGCTGAATCTTGTGATTTGCATCAATGTGTCCACAGATTTGATTCTGAATCTCGATCTTATGGATTACAGTCCTGATCTGCACAATATCTCAACTCAAAATGTTAGTAGTAATTGATATTTTTGAGATATTATCCTGACCATTTTATATGATATTATATGTTAAGAATATTGATTAGATTATTTGATATGATTTGCATATTTTAATTACCAAAATATTATATGTATATATTTTCCTTCATAATGTTAATTATAATATATATACATATGACAATAGATATTTTACAGCTAAACCTAATATGTTTCATATTTATAATAAACATCTTTAAATATTTAACAAAAGTATGGAAATGATATATCAAATGTGCGATATTTTCGACTGAACAGCATGATATAAGCAACATCACAGAATAACGGATAATCTAGGAGCCTCGGGTTTCCTTTGAGCCGCAAATGAAACCCGACGTTTCCCGGTCGTGAGGATAGCCTGTGCAATGAAAACCTGGATCCCTACGAGCGCGGCAAGTTACCCGCCAATCCCAGAATTGAGGCAACCCCAATCAACAAAGTGAATGGGCCACCCAACACTTCACGGAATCCGGTAACTTGAGTAGCCCTCTGTGGGTCATCTTATACCCCCTACGAGTGCGGCGAATAGCCCGCCAATTCTAGAGTAAGGCCCCCTCCGTCTCAACGCCATGAGTTGCGGGCCCGTTGCCCTCTTGAACCCAGCTATTCGAGCACTCCACCGCGGGGTAATCCTAGTACAGAAAAGAAATATATATATACATTGGCGACATCGACCTCAACCCGGTCGTGCCCCAATAAAATAATATACAAACTGGCGGAAATGGCTGTCCACATATCGGACGCTCGCCCCGCAATAATGAATATACAAATGAATCTAAACTGTAAAATTACCATTGCAAATGAGGCTATCCCACACGAAAATCCGAACATAGCCATCACAGATATCAACATCACAGCAGTATAAGCAAGTATGTGCAACCCCGTCTGAACGACATATAGCAAATAGACGACGTTTGAAAAACATATAAACCACATCACAGATATCAACGATGCAAAATTTGAAGTTTTGAAACTTTCCATGTTCCCCCCAAAGCAAAGACAACACTAAGTGAAATTTGGGGAAAACAAACAAGACCAAAAACACCAATTTACAAAACCCAAGACACAGAATGAAAATTGGGCCACAGTGAATAGTAAAAAAGTTGAGGCCGGATTTTTCACGGATCTCGCCGGGCAAGTTTGCATGGAATTACCTCGTTTTCATTCTGTATCATTCTCATGTCTAGACTAAGTCTCTGCACTTGTTTAAAAAAATTTCAGAGATAAAAAATTTTCAGAACAGAGAATGGGTTTTGAAATCGCAGTTTTTCGATTTTGAAACTAATGCATCGTCTACTACTAGTTTCTAATGTTTGGGTGGCTCTAATACTATGTTGGGTCAGTCAGTGCAGCGGAAACTGGCCGTGGTGCCCATAGGTCCCCCAGTAGCTACTTTTTACGTAATCCCCTCGCAATGGACTACAACCCGCCGAACCATATAACCGCACGGGGCACCCTGGGGGTAATAGCCTGTGCTTCGACACTACTGTCACCACAGTGAGAACCCCCTATGGGTGGGCATCCCTGCCTAGTAGCTTTGATACCATGTTAGGGTTCCTAGTGCCCTAGCCATCTACCGTGGCCGATTGCGGAACAAAAATTTTGCCGTTTAGAAAACTTGGCACTAGAAACAACTACCTAGAATCGAATCCAAACATGAATCTAGCAATCTAAAGGTGTCTAACTACTATGATAGAGTGTTATACCGAATGAACCATGTCCTTCGGTCTTCCACCATCTCCCTTAGCTCCTTGAGGTCCTTTGGATCGAGCTTGGCCGCCGGTCTTCCTCCGTCGAAGATGATCCACCCAAAGGATGTAACTCATGGCTCTAGCTCCACATAAAAGATTAAGTGAAGCGACAAAGGATTCTAGATGGCTAATCTAGAATGCCTAGGATGTAGTGGAGTGTTCTAAGTGTATCACTACCTCTCCTCCTCTCTTGATTCTCAACACATGAGAGGGTAGAGTAGAGAATGAAGGTGAAGGTGGAGGAAGCTTAAGAAATCTAGAGAGGGAGTGAAGCTAATGGTGTGGAGAATGCTATCTCCAAAAATGAACCATGCAACTTTTTCACTTTCATCAAGTGTGAAAAACATATGAAGCAACCTTCTATCTAAATCAATTTTCCATTTTAATATTTAACCCATGCTTGAATAGTTTGCACAAATGAATTAATAATTCATTTGTGCACACCATGCAAGCATGTTTCTCACCATACTCCCCCCTCTCAAATATCTACCTCATTATCCATTTAAAATAAATGGTCAAATCCAAAATGAGGTGTCCACCTTCGAGAATGTTTTCCTTATAAATACGGATTACATTCTACTATATATATATACATGTATTCGTACCAAAATATGAATACCCAAAGAGATAGAATAACACAAAGAACATGATACTATAATATACATATCGAAATACATATAAGTAAATTATTAAATCAATACCTGATTTAATAATCCTGCTTAAACCCGATCCGGCTAATATTATCAACTGTCCGATCGAAAGTCCGGGTACATAGTACAATCAATCGATCGGAATCCTGCACGTATCCAATACTGCTACTACATTGTTTCTCCAGAACCAAGGAAACCCTCTGTGCGGGACTCTAAAGACTCATCAATACGCTGGAAGTGGGTTTAACCATAAACACATCAGCGGTACTAGCTGTACGTAATGACTACCCAGGTATTGATTGAAAGGAAGGCCGACGAGCAAACTCATCCAAACCGTTACTGAGCTTGTCCGTGAAAATCTCCACATAGTCTGGTCTGTTCATCTGAGAGTATCGCATATCGAGTCTAGGGGGTGGATAAAGTCAGACCCCTAATAACGCGATATTTCGTGTCAGTATGAAGCCCATCACCCACTGAGAAACTACTGATCCGAATTAGTAATTTTCGTCTACCTTGGCCAAGGATTTTTGGTGATGGCTACCCGTACACCGCGCAACATCAACTCCCAATACCGGTAGAGACGAATCCCCCACGATCCGCTCACTGCCTCCATGTGGCTCGGGACTGTACCTAATTAAAACCTGTTTGCAAGACTCCTTTGAGCCATGGTAGGGTTAATCAAAGAAAAGTGGGAACTCACACGAGAGAAATGGCGATCTCATCTCGACAGAATAATCTGTACTCATGTCACCTGGGAACTGCTATCTAAAAATAGGTATATTACCAACTAGTATGTTCCCGACGAGTCCGTCCAGTGTACTCATAACCCAATGAGCACCTGTATACTATCTTAAGTGACTAACTTACACCAATGGCTTGTGAGACCTGCCACTTCCCCTCGTCGGGGTCTCGATAAGTATACACTAGTCTACTCCGGAGTATCGATGCCCAGTCTCGATACTTCCTCGGCTAAGGACATTTAAGGATGTGCTTATAGACCATCCAGCTCCCACGTATATGATCGCCATCATAATGCTGGTAGTCAAGCATGAATCCTATGCACTCTATCAACATGTAATAGTGATATGTATTACCACATAATGCATGTACATGATGATAAAGGCAAACCAGATAACATATTATCATCTCGAGTATGACTGTTCTACCCGTATAGGTCCACCCTCAATCATCACAATCGCGTGCCTACAATTAAAATAATTGACTTGGGGGCACTATAGCCAACATGGTTATTTAAAGTCCAAAACAAAATATATAGCATAGTGCTTTGTATTGTTGGGTAATATAAAGCCCAATGCTTTCTTAGATATACTGCCCTCAAGGCAATTATTGGAATCGCAGGCAGGCGTTTATGATGATTGAGGTAGGACCTATACGGGAAGAACAGTCTTACTCGAGATGATAATATGCTATCGTGTTCATCTCTATCATCATGTACATGTATTATGTGCTTTTACTGATCACTATTACATGTTGCTAGAGCCCTTAGGATTCCATCTTGAATACCAGGGTTATTATTACGATCACACCTGTGAGAACTGAGTAGTCTATAAGCAAATCCTTAAATGTCTCTAGTCGTAGGAATATCGAGACCGGCATCGATATTCTAGAGTAAACTAGTGTATATGTTTCTTGACCCCGACGAGAGGCGATGGCCGGTCTCACAACCATTAGTGTTAGTAAGTCACCAAAGATATTATACAGGTGCTCATTGGATTATGGGTTATATTAGTTGTATGTATTCCCTAGAGGCCATTATTGTACATATGATATATATTATAGCGGATGCTTGGACATATATAGGGAGGATTTTCTTGCTCAACATGATAGTATGCTATCAGTTGCTCTTTATATTAACTTGTACACTTATTGTCTCTATGTTATATGTTGATAAAGCCATTAGGATGAGTACTTGACTACTAGGATTATTATGCAGATCATACTAGTGGGGCCAGGGTAGTCCGTAAGTACATCCTTCAATTGTTCCTAGTCGTGGGAGTATCGAGACGGGTCATCGATATTCCAGAGAAGACTAGCGTATACGCTTCTTGACGCATATGATGGGCAATGGATGATCCCACATCCATTGGTGTTTGATATCAAAGATGGTATACGGGTTCTCAGTGGAAACTGGGTACCCTGAACAGGACTCGCCGAGAACTCCTAAATGGTATTATACCTCACGTCTGATAGCAGTTCTCTGGTTACACTGGTACATGTTAGTCTGTAGACCCGAGATCGTCATAAAGACATGTGTGATTCCCACTGTGCTTTGATTTTCACGTTACCGCGTTCAAGAGAACGTGCAAAACGGTGGTTTTTGGGTACAGTCCCGAGTCACATGGAGGCAATGAGCGATAGGAGGGGATTTCGTCTCTCTCGGTATTGGGGGTTGATGTTGCGCTATGTTCGATTGGCCATAACAGAAAATTCATGTCCAAGGTTGCTGAGATTTACTAGTAAGTGTTATCAGTAGTTTCTCTAACCGTTATGAGCTTCACATCAGCATGACTTATCAGGCTATTGGGGTCTAACGTTTACCACCCCCAGGCTGGATATGCGACATATCAGACGAAGAGACCGGACTGTACGGTATTGTTACTTATTCGATTCACAGGAATTTAAGCAGGCTTGCTTGTTGATCATCTGATCGCTCAATACCCGGGTAGCCGTTACATCCAGCTAGTACCGCTGACGGCTTGTGGGTGATTGATATGATCATCACCTACTGTCGGCGTATTGACGAGTCTTTAGAGTCCTACACAGAGCTTTTCTGGCTCAGGCGAAACGAAGTAGGAGAACATATGTGATATGTGCGGGACCGAGATTAATGCGCGTATGTCATACCATATTCTAATCTCGCAATATGTGATATTGGTCGGTTATATGTGATATATCCGGGTTATCGAATCAAGTGTTGATTCGATAAGTTGATATATATGATATTAGTCAGTTATTTGTAATATAGCCTGATTATTAAATCAAGTGTTGATTTAATAATTTAATGTATAATTATATATTTGATATATTAATTTACATTAACTAATATTAGCTCACTTAAACATTTCTTTTTCTCATATGTGCACATTCAATATATATGTGACATATATTATTTGTGTCATGCTTGATGATACATCTAACATGGGTGTATGAGACTCATACCATGCTAATTATAATATGGGGTTTTAATTATTAAGGGTAAAACAAAATTAGGTGGAAAATCGTCAAGGTTAAGAAGCTTGGAGAAGCTTGTGGTAACCTTTGACTTAGCCCACTAATTTTGTCTCACTCTAGATATTTATTAACCCAACCATTATCTTAAGCCATGGTTAAGTCTCTACATGAGTTAATATGAGATATTATCTCACCCATGGTTCCTATGCTCACTCATTTCATTCACAACTTCATCTTCTTCATCATCTGAAGAAAGCTCTCTAGCTTTTCTTGAGGTGAACAAATATTATGGTAAAAATTATTATAAAGTGAGCAAAAATCCTACATCATCAATCTACACTAGATTAGCCATTTAGTTTAGGTTGTTTGCTTCACTAATTCCCAATTAGTGAAGAGGTAGCTTGAGTTAGAGTCTCCTCGACGTAGATCATCTTCGGCCTCGAAGACTTCAAGCAAGCTTGTTCATTTCGCTTTGTGGAGCCTAACTTGAGTCCGGGAGATCACTACTTGGAGCGAAGGGACTACTACACGGAGCTTTAGAAGTGAAGGACCGATCTACAAAGGTTGTATTCCTCATTCACTTAGATGTAAAGTTGTTTACATGCTAGTTTCCGTCTAATTCTCTAGTTAAGATTCTAGTTTAGGGTTCTTTAGCGCGCCAAAATTTTAAAAAACGGCATGGTTGATGCCTCCCGAAAAATTATAGTCGTGCTAGGGAACCAAACAGTGGTATCATAGCCGAGCTAGAGAATTAGACGATATTAGTAGAATTACGAAACCGAAACAACTCCGAAACCTCGAAACAAAATCCATAGTTTTTGACGAATTTTAAAAGTTCTCTGGAAATTTTTTAAACAACTGCAGAATGTTACATGAGATGCTGTAAGTCGATGTAACGCACCCCACGTGTCCGCGGGGAGGCGGAATTAGCAAAAACTGATTTTTACGAGCTTCGCAACATCGACTCAAACCAAGGATCGAACACAAACCCTATCTAGCAAACTACTTGAGGTTTAACTACCCGGTCTCGAAATTATACCTCACGTTACAATTACTTCGGGTCTTCATCGCTGTCCTCTATACCTCGTCGGCTCTATAGATCATGGATACCTCAACGGCCTCCTCGAGTCAAAGACGATCCACCCGAGAGTCTATAGTCCGAGCTCCTAACTCGAATCTGAGATAACTACGGCTTCTAGTTTGCTAATCTAGAAGTCCAAAAGGGTTTAGACTATTTAGATGGATTACTTAGTCACTTATACCCTAGGATTCTCAACTCATGAGAGCTTTTATGGTTTGAGGAAGAAGATGAAGACTTGAGTAGAGAGAAGTGTTTTGTGATAATGAATGAACTATTCTTATTTGTGAATATCATGAAGCATAATAATATCATCAAAATAAATATCTATCTAATATTCATCATGCTTCATTCAATTCACTAGATGAATCATCTAATGAGCCACCTAATGAGTCATGGATCATTTAATGAAACTTACTCCTCATCCTCCACTTCATTTGGTTTAAATCACAAAAGAAATAAATACAAATGAGTAACTTCCTTCTAGAAGCTTCCCGACAAATTACGAGACCGCCCTTCCTATCCGTATTTCCGAAAAATACGGATAATCTTTGACTCAATAAATCCATCTGTATAATACTAGAATCTGGCTTGAACAAAAGCCCGCTAGTATTATCTGCCCGATTATAGTACGTGCACAAATGTACGTAAGTGATCGCGGCCCTGCCGTAAAACTATACGGCCTCTACACATTTTGCCTGGTGCAGGGAAACTCTCTGTGTGGGACTCTAAAGACTCGACACTACGCTGGCAGTGGGTTTAACCACAGGCCGTAAGAGGTATTAGCTGTACTTAACGGTTCCCAGGTAGATGTCGATAAGAAGGACGATGAGGAAACTCATCCGAACTCTTACTGAGCCTGATGTGACAATCTCCGTACAGTCCGGTCTGTTCTTCTAGGACTATCGCATATCGGGCCTAGGGTGCGGTAAACGTCAAACCCCTAATAGCGGTATAAGTCGTGTCGGAGTGTAGCCCATTACACCTTGAGAAACTACTGGAACCTACCAGTAAATCTCGCTTGCCCTGGCCAGGGACTTTGCGTAATGGATCTCCATACACAGCGAGATATCAACCCCAATACCGGGAGAGACGAATCCTGTCTAACCGCCAATGCCTCCAAATGCTTCGGGACTGCACCTAACTACTACCTGTTTGCACGACTCCTTTGAGCCGTGGTAGGGTAGTAATCTAAGTACAGTGGGAACAAACCCGAGGCGAAGTAGCAGTGTCAAGTCGACGGACTAAGCTGTACTCATGTCACATGGGAACTGCTATCTGACGATGGGTATAGTACCAACCTGCAGTTCCCGGTGAGTATTGTCCGGTGTACTCGTAACCTAACGAGCACCTGCATACTATCACCAGTACGACGTACTGATGGCTGTGGGACAGACCATCTCCCCAACTGGGATGTGAAGCGTATACACCAGTCTACTCCGGAGTATCGATGCCCCGTCTCGATAATCCTACGACCAGTGACTTGTATAGGATGTTGCTTATAGACTACCCAGCCCCCACTAGTGTGACTGCCATCACAACAATGGTAATCAAGCAAAGATCCTAAGGGCTCTACTAATATGTATAAGCCATATGTTAAAAGAAACATATGCACATATTAAAATAGAAACAAACCAAGTAGCATACTACTATTTTTAGCAAGACTGTCAAAACAACTGTGAATATCCCAAGCTTACATTAAGTAATATACAATCTAGTATGATACAGTAATGGCCTCTACGGCATAAACACTGACAATCTCCCACTTTCACTAGGTCCATGTACTGGCATATCGCAGACCTATCATCTCGAATAGCCTCTGGAACTGCGTCTGAGGAATGACCTTTGTGAATGAATCAACAGTATTATTACGTATCTACTCTCTTCACCTCGATCTCCCGGCGATCTACGATCTTCCTGATCAGGTGATACCGCCTTAATATGTGTCTGGACTTCTGATGGGACCTGGGTTCCTTCGCTAAAGCTATAGCGCCGTTGTTGTCGCAATACAGAGGTATTGGATCAACACTGATAGGAACCACCTAAAGTTCTGTGAGGAACTTCTTCATCCAGACAGCTTCTTTTGCGGCATCGCAAGTAGCTATGTACTCCGCTTCCATCGTTGAGTCGGCAACGGTGTCCTGCTTGGAACTCATCCAACAGACCGCCCCTCCATTGAGGGTAAAGACATAACCCAACATGGACTTGGAGTCATCCTTGTCACTCTGGAATCTGGAGTCAGCAAAGGCCTCGATCTGGAGGTCTTTTCCGCTATACACCAAGAACATCTCCTTAGTCCTCCTCGGGTACTTCAGAATGTTCTTTACTTATATCCAGTGCTTCTCCCTTGGGTTTGCCTGATACCGGCTTACAACGCTCAATGCGTATGATACATCTGGTCTATTACATAACATCACATAAATTATAGAGCCTACCGCGGAAGCGTAGGGTATAATAAACATGCGAGCCCTTTCCAAATCAGTCTTGGGAGACATCTCTTTGGAGAGGGTGATTCCGTGACAAGCCGGTAGGTTACCGCGCTTAGAATCATCCATACTGAATCTTTTCAATATGGTGTCTATGTACCTGGACTATGAAAATCCCAACATCCTCTTTGAACTATCACGATAGATCTGGATCCCCAAAATGTAGGTGGCATCACCCAGGTCCTTCATGGAGAACTTCTGTGACAAGAATCCTTTGACTCGTTGTAGCATAGGAATATCATTTCCTATTAGAAGAATGCCATCCACGTACAAGACAAGGAATACTACAGCTCTCCCTACAATCTTACTGTATATGCATGGTTCATCTGGATTCTTGATAAAGTCGAATTCTTTAATAGTATTATCAAAACAGATGTTCCAACACCGCGATGCCTGCTTTAGTCCATAAATGGACTTAAGCAACTTGCACACTTTACCGCTGCTCCCACTTTGATTAAAACCCACTGGCTGATCCATATAGACGCATTCTTCCAAATTACCATTTAGAAAAGCCGTCTTTACGTTCATCTGCCGGATCTCATAATCGTGGAAGGCAGCAATGGCAAGAAGGACCCGAATGGATTTGGGCATAGCCACTGGAGAAAAGTTTTCGTCATAGTCCAAACCAGGTATTTGACGAAAGCCCTTTGCAATAAGTCTAGCCTTATAGGTTTCAGCCTGTCCATCTACACCAATCTTCTTTCTGAAGATCCATTTGCATCCTACGGGTTTTACCCCATCTGGAGCAATGTCCAAAGTCCATACTTTATTAGTGTACATGGACTCCATTTCGGTCCGCATTGCATCCAGCAATTTTAATGAGTCGCCGCTCTGAATGGCTTGCTGGAAGCTAGTAGGGTCCTCATTGTCAATGCTGCAATCTTCTCTATCCCCGTTTATGAGAGAACCGTAGTATCTCTAGGGCGGATGAGACTGCATACTACTTCTGCGGATAGGCGCTGGGATGTCCCTTTATTCTAAACCTTCTTGTTCTACCAAACTTTCAGTAACAGCTTGTGGTTCTGGAATTTCTTCCAGTTCTATTGCGCTCACACTCTTCTGATTTTCTAAAAATTCAGCTTCCAAGAAGTGGGCATGACGAGAAACAAAAACCTTTTGTTCCTCTGCGTAATAGAAATAATACCCCTTGGAGTTCTTTGGATATCCCACAAACTTATACTGTATTGAGCGTGCCTCGAGCTTGTCCGGATGCTGCATTTTTACAAAAGCTGGATATTCCACCTGTCTTCAGGTACTGAAGATAGGGTTTCTTCCTACTCCACATCTGATATGGTGTAGTAGGCACAGTCTTGGTTGGAACCTTGTTCAAAAGATATGCAGCTGATTCTAGTGCATAACCCCAGAAAGATCGCGGTAACTCAGCCTTACTCATCATGGAACGAACCATATTCAATAGGGTTCGATTCCGCCTTTCCGATACACCGTTGTGTTGTGGTGTGTATGGAGGAGTAAGCTGAGAGAGAATTCCATTCTCTTTTAAGTAACCCAGGAACTCGGCACTTAAGTATTCACCATCTCGATCAGATCTCAGTGTCTTGATACTTTTGCCTATTTGGTTTTCCACTTCATTCTTGTATTCCCAGAATTTCTCAAAGGCCTCGGATTTATGCTTCATTAAGAAGATATGTCCATACCTAGAGAAATCATCCGTAAAAGTAATGAAGTAGGAATAACCACATCGCGCATGTGTAGACATTGGACCATACACATCGCTGTGTATGAGTTCCAAGAGCTCACTCGATCTTACTCCGTGTCCAGTAAACAGAGTCTTTGTCATCTTTCCCATGAGATAAGATTCACAAGTAGCATAAGATTGATATTCGAACGGATTTAAATATCCTTCTCTATGTAACTTAGTCAATCGTGTTTCATTGATGTGACTTGGTCTACAATGCCATAAGAAAGCCTGATTTATTTCCGGAGACATTCTTTTAAGTGTGTTCTGGACATTGAAAACCCGAGCTTGATTCAATACGTATATACCATCATCTAATGTACCGGACCCAATCTGAACTTGATTTAGGTGGATGTGAACCACATCACTTACGAATGTAAAATCATATCCCTCTCTCGAAAGTGAGGACACTGATATGATATTACAAGTCAAACTAGGTATATACAAACAGTTACGTAGAATCAATATCTTCCCACTTGTCAAACCTGTAACACCTTAGGATAAGGGTTGGTGAATAATTATAATTAAATAATGGTTTTTAATAAAAAGTTTACCAAATTGTGTTTTAAATATTTTTCCTAATCTAATAAATATTTTTCCAAAATTTTCCTAGGCTTGCACACATATGTGCATGTAAACTAGGGTTTTTAAATTAAGTAAATACAATAATTATTAACCATGGTGGGTAAATTTTAGGATTAAGTCCTTTGGGTTTAAAGTAAGTTTAATTAGCTAATTAAAAAGGTTGCTTTAATTTGAATTTTAGATTTAGTGTTGACTTGTGTGAGAGAGAGAGAATGCATCATGGCTTTAGGCCATGCTTGCATTAAATGAGGTGAGAGAGGGGGGGGGTGACTTTTGTGTGATGATTGTAGCCTCTCATTTTCCTTGTATTTTCTCTCAAACTCTCACACTCACTCACACACACCCACACACTTACCTTCAGCCCAGAACCCCAGCTCCTGAAGCAGCAGCAGCAAGCACTCAGCAGCAGCAGGAGAAGAAGCAACAGCAGCAGCAGAAAGAAGCAGCAACAGCAGCAGTGAGCACCAACAGCAAGTGCAGCCTCTTCCCTCCACTTCTCCACCTTTCTCCAGCTTCCTAGGGTTAAGTATGAGGTATATTTCCTAACTTAGTCCCTAGTTAGCTTGGTTAGTGTAGATTTGCATCGATTAATGGATATTGGTGCGTTTTAGTACGATATGGGATGTTTAATAGGAACTTTGTGCTTATAGGATGTAAGTTGGTTCCAGTAGGATGATTGAGGTCTGTTGAGGCCATTGTAACCTAGTCCAACCCCGATTACACTAAAATACCACCAGTTTCCTATTTGATGCAAATGTCGTATTTGGGCAAAATGTGAGTTTACTGGAACTGCTATTGACCCGGTGAGTGCAGAATGATTTTGGGAAGACTGTAGTGTAGTGGAGTAGAGCTGATACCACAGGTGAAACCCGACCCCCATACTGCTACAGTAGGCCGCCAATTTCCTCATTCTGGCCGCCAATTGCGGCCAGATGGGTAGGGTTTGGGTTAGGGTTTGGTCCAGTGGGTGTCTGCCATTGTGTGTAGTGTTTTGGTATATATATTTTTGGGAGTTTGGTTCTGTAGAAAAATCTGGGACCAAATACCTATTTTGCCGTTTTCTAAACCTTCGCGACACGCGCGATACGTGAGTAGCTTTGGGTTTCTGCGTATCGCGCCGCGTCGGGGTAGTTTCGTGGCGCGTGATTACACGTTTTAGCATATCGCGTACACGCGCGATTGGTTTGCGACATGGGTTTCTTGTTGGATTATAGTGTTGCGTTTTTGTGAATTAAGCTTATGTGTGATATGTGTATGTGATTCTAGGTTCGCAGGCCAGTGAGACGGACGCTGCGAATAAGGGCAAGCAGGTGGTTGGATACACTTAGCGCAAGACACTGTGAGTAGATTTCACATCTACGGGGATATCGCCCGCATGGCGTTATGCGTCAGGGCTGATAGGACTTTATTATATGTTGCATGCACCCCATAGATTGTCATCGCATATTGCATTCTCTGCTGTGTTGATATATATATTGCTTAGAACTGATAGAACACCGCACCATTACTAACGGTTTATGCTGCACGGGCACTATTTACATGCTACACACACACCGTTAGTAACTGCCATGCCACACTCACTGTAGAGCTGCCATGATTATATTGCTAGAGTTCGCTTCATGTGTGATTTGATATGATTTTCATGTATATTGGGAGCCGCATGACATCTTTTAAAACCGGAAATGAAACTACTTTAAAAAGCTGTTTTCCCCCTTATACCCATACCATGGATTGATGTATATTGTACCTCGCATTGGATTTACTGTTGGTATTGGATTTTCATGTGATTTCTGTTTTGAGGATCGTGGAATTATTTAAGGAAAGATATGCTATTTGAAAAAACCCGGTACCACGTGATATGATATTTTGGTGTGTCCACCACGCGTTTTCTCGGTACTGAGACGTGTGCTTGAAACCCGATTCGAGGAGTGGATGTTCCGTTTGCGGGTTCGTGGTGGGCCCGGTATGGTTCCCCTCGGCGAGATGATCGATGGGATTTGCCGATTGAGCTTGGAGGCGGGCGAGTACCTACCGGTGATTGGTTGGACCTGGCAGTTGTCCGGAGGATACTGACCAGAGTCGAGTGATGGATGCGGGATGATCCGTGCTGCCGGGGCCGAGGGCCGATACCGCAGACAGACTCCGTGGGGCCGGTCCGGATTGACGGCGCCCGATATTCGAGGATTTACGTGTCGATGCTGGACACGAGTATTTTATGATGTTTTGGGTGCCGATGTTGGGCACTCGTGATTCCTCCGAGATATACAGGATTTGAGGGCCGATGGGTGTGCCGGCGCCTGAGTATATGTGGGATTTGGGTGCAGTTTGAGGCACCGATCATTGTTTTCCATGTTGACATGGTCCATGTAGATATTATTTATCCCATACTCAGTACTGATTACTATACATCTCATCCTGTGGCATTTACCTGTTAGAGTACATGCATTACTATTGTATCCACTGTTGACATGCATTGATATCATCTGCTGGCATTAGTAGAGCCACGCTATATGTGCATGCTTGCGATCACCTTTATATGTTATCTCTATTCACGAGTTGGCAACTCACCCCCGTTGTGCCATAGTGTTTGCAGGTTGCCCTTGGGAGTTGTCACGGCTGGCTGTTATCGCATCTTTTGGCACAGATACCCCTTTTGAGCAGAGATAGCCTTTTTGCTGTTTAGGTGGGTTTCGTACGGTATCTGTTATCTTTCAGTTGTATATTGATGTATCTAGTACTCTCCATCTACTTTCTGTATTGACTTAGAGACAGTTGTGAGGACGATATGTATGGTTTTATATTCTGGTGTCGAGCTCGCATGTGAGCCGACTTTACTTTATGCAGTCTCATCTTTTATGATATTGTCCTTGTTTTACTGTGTATTCTTCGCTACGGCGTCGTATATCATATTGTGATGCCTTATTCATGTCACTTATTATTTCTGCTACACCTTGCTTTTACCCGACTTTCGGGGCTAATGTTTTAAAAAGGGAAATGTTACCAAAATTATAAAACTTATAACTATTGAACATAAAAAGGATTTCTACTAAATAAATGGAAGTTTTTCGGACATGTACGATTGTTTTTACAAAATGTTTTAAATCACTCTATATTTATTGGTTTTGATTTCTGGGTTCGGCTTACTTAGCCGCGTTGCGCCTGTAGATGTTGCGTGGTTAAGTGCCGGTCACGAGTCGAATTCTCGGGTCGTGACAAAGTTGGTATCAGAGCGTAGGTTTTACCTTCGGAGTATAGGATGACCCTGGTATGATGGAGTAGGTAGCTGCAGCAGGGTAGCGTAGCGTGCGTATGTTCCGCGGCATACTCACGACACGGTACTCCGCCTACGCGACCTTAGGACTTATTGATTTGATCCCTCCTTATATTCTTGTGATTCGATTTCTGTGTTCTTATCGAATCCAAATTTTCTTTCAGCCATTATGCCGCCTAAGACTACGAGGGCACAGAGAGCGGCCGCGAGGGCCGGGATTCGTGTTGACTCGTCCGAGACGAGGACTGATCCGGGCAGTACGCCGGTTGTACCCGAGCAGGCTGTTCCTGCCGTGACAGAGCAGATCGCCTCGTTAGAGGCTGGTATGCAGGAGATGCGCCAGATGATAGGATCGCTAGTTGAGACGCTTCGAGCGCAGCGACCAGAGGTAGCTCCACCAGTTCCAGAGACCGCGATGGTGCCTACCGCACAGCCTGTTGCCCCTGCAGCCACGGAGGTGATTACAGTATCGCTATCAGAGTTCATGAGGCTGAAGCCTCCAATTTTCACAAGCACCGATACAGCCGAGGACCCACAGTCTTTCATCGACAGGATGGCCAGGATATGCCGTTCCCTCAGATGTGCAGATGCGAGATGGGTTGAGTTCGCGAGCTTTCGCCTGGAAGGTCTTGCGCAGAAATGGTGTGATTGAGTGGAGAAGGGCAGAGCAGCAGGTCTTCCTCCTATGACCTGGACGGAGTTCGTGACCATATTTCTAGCCCGTTTCCTTCCACGGAGTGTTAGAGATGCCCGAGCACGCAGGTTTGAGTCTTTGCGCCAGACGCCAGGGATGACAGTGGCAGAGTATGATGTACTGTTTACAGAGCTAGCAGTCTACGCCCCACATTTAGTGGCCACCGAGGAGTTGCGAGTCCGGAGATTTGTTCGAGGCTTGCTTTCACCAGTGTTCCTCGCGATCAGCGCGCAGCACTACGAGACCTATGCAGCAGCTGTAGACGCAGCCCTAGTGGTCGAGGAGCACCTTGTTGAGACTTCGGTACTTCCAGAGCCGAAGAGAGTTCGTACCAGTATTTTCGCACGGAGGCAGTCATTCAGACGCCGCGACAGGTATCGTTCCGGTACGAGGGGTAGCAGAGATTCGGGACGAGGTCGGATGTTTAGTTCGTATCCCCAGGAAGGTCAGCAGTCGCCGCGGGGTTGCTACAGGTGTGGCAGCCTACTTCACCTCGTTCGAGATTGTCCAGAGACACACCGGAGGGAGGCGGCAGCACCGCATGTTACCTTACCACCTTCACCACCCCAGAGGGCGTTGCCCGTTGCGCCTACCGTTGCTCCGCGCCAGACTTATGCACCGAGAGGTCATGGGCGTGGAGGAGTTGCTCAGAGAGGACGTGATGACCGAGGCAGAGGTCAGTCAGTTACAGGTGGTGGACAGGCGAGGGTCTTTGCTTTGACACATCAGGACGCGCAGGCGTCCAATGCAGTGGTTTCAGGTATCCTCCCTGTATGTTCGGTTGATGCACATGTATTGTTCGATCCCGGATCCACACACTCGTACGTATCCACACACTTTGTGCCGAGTTTGGGTAGAGAGTCCGGCTTGCTTGATCAGCCGCTTGTGGTGACTACTCCTGTGGGAGAGTCGTTTGTGGCTAGGCACGTATTCCGATCCTGTATCGTCTGTATTGGCGAGAGGGAGTTGCCTGTCGACTTGATCCTTCTGGAGATGTTGGACTTCGACGTTCTTTTGGGCATGGATTGGTTAGCCACGTGCTATGCTTCTGTGGACTGCCGTGAGAAAACAGTTAGATTCTGCTTTCCCGGTGAGTCGGTTTTTGTTGTGTTGGGGGACCGTAGTGCCGCCCCTCACAGTGTGATTTCTTCTTTTCGCGCTGGACAGCTTATGAGGAAGGGATGTCAGGGGTTTCTCGCATATGTTCGCGATGCTCGCGCTACAGAGGTTCCATTGGATCAGGTTCCGGTTGTTAGCGAGTTTCCTGATGTGTTCCCTGACGAGCTTCCTGGGTTGCCGCCCGAGCGCGACATTTCTTTCTGTATTGATTTGGTTCCTGGTTCGGGGCCTATTTCTATACCGCCCTATCGGATGGCCCCGGCGGAACTTCATGAGCTGAAGGGTCAGTTACAGGATTTGCTGGACAAGGGACTTATTCGACCCAGTGTTTCTCCTTGGGGTGCTCCAGTCCTGTTCGTCAAGAAGAAGGATGGCAGTTTGCGTCTTTGTATCGACTACCGCCAGTTGAACAGGGTGACAGTGCGGAACAGGTATCCTTTGCCGCGTATCGACGATTTGTTCGACCAGCTTCAAGGGGCAGGGTACTTTTCGAGGATCGATTTACGATCGGGCTATCATCAGTTACGGGTTCGACAGGAGGACATTCCCTGGACAGCCTTCCGTACGCGCTACGGCCATTACGAGTTTTTGGTGATGTCGTTCGGACTCACCAATGCGCCAGCAGCCTTCATGGATTTGATGAACCGTATTTTCCGGCCTTATTTGGATCTGTTCATCATAGTCTTCATTGACGATATCTTGGTGTATTCCCGGAGTAGTGATGAGCACGAGCAGCACCTGCGGATTACATTGCAGACACTGAGGGAGCACCAGCTTTATGCGAAATTCTCCAAGTGTGCTTTTTGGCTGGACAGCGTAGATTTCTTGGGTCACGTGATTTCACGAGACGGTATATGCATTGACCCGAGGAAGATCGAGGCCGTTCAGCGTTGGCCCAGACCCACATCAGTGACGGAGATTCGCAGCTTTTTGGGATTGGCTGGTTATTACAGGCGTTTTGTGCAGGACTTCTCACGTATTGCTACACCGTTGACCGGGTTGACCCGGAAAGGAGTTCCCTTCGATTGGACGGAGGGTGCGAGCACAGTTTTCAGCAGTTACGGACACGGCTGACGACGGCACCGGTGTTATCTTTACCTTCCGGACCGGGCGGATTTGTGGTCTTTTGTGATGCTTCTCGAGTGGGATTGGGATGCGTTCTGATGCAGCATGATAGGGTGATCGCGTATGCCTCGCGACAATTGAAGAAGCACGAGCAGAACTACCCCACTCATGATTTGGAGATGGCAGCAGTAGTCTTCGCACTTAAGATCTGGCGACACTACCTATACGGCGAGTCGTGCCAGATATTTACGGATCACAAGAGTCTGAAATACATATTCCAGCAGCGGGACCTGAACCTTCGACAGCGTCGATGGATGGAGTTAGTGAAGGATTATGACTGCGAGATCTTATATCACCCGGGCAAGGCAAATGTGGTGGCGGATGCTTTGAGCAGGAGGCCCGGGAGTAGTTTATCTTGTTTGAGCGCAGTACAAGAGCAGTCATCCGCAGATTGGCAGATATTATGCGACAGTCGAGTACAGTTCGAGTTCACGTCGATTGGAGGACAGATAGCGCATGTCCGTGCACGCCCACAGTTGATCGATCGTATACGTGAGGCGCAGCTCAGTGATGACCGATGTTCAGAGATCATGGCACAGATGGGAAAGGACCGATTTTCCGAGTTCGTGATCGATGATCAGGGGATACTACGGTTTGGAGTCAGACTGTGCGTACCTGATGCTGAGGGACTGAGGCGTGAGATTCTTGAGGAGGCACATCGATCGGTGTATAGCGTCCATCCTGGTTCCACCAAGATGTATCATGATATGAGAGATGTTTACTGGTGGGACGGAATGAAGAGGGACATTGCAGATTTTGTGTCGAGATGCCTGACTTGTCAGCAAGTCAAGGCTGAGCACCAGAGGCCCGCGGGAGAGCTACAGCCGTTACCCATTCCGGAGTGGAAATAGGAACAGATTTCGATGGATTTCGTGGTGGGTCTTCCCAGGACTAGTAGGGGGTATGACTCCATCTGGGTGATCGTGGATCGTTTGACGAAAGCGGCTCACTTCTTACCGGTGAAGACGACTTTCGGATTTACTCAGTATGCCCAGATCTATATTGACGAGATAGTGCGACTACATGGAGTCCCGACGTGCATTGTGTCCGACAGAGGCACCCAGTTTACCAGTAGACTATGGCAGAGGCTTCAGGAGGCTTTGGGCACTCGCTTGAGTTTTAGCACGACATTTCATCCGCAGACCGACGGACAGTCAGAGCGGACCATCCAGACTCTCGAGGACATGCTCAGAGCTTGTGTACTAGATTTCGGAGGTAGCTGGGATCATCATTTGCCCTTAGTAGAGTTCTCCTACAATAACAGCTACCAGGAGACTATTCAGATGGCACCTTTTGAGGCTCTTTATGGGAGGAGATGCAGGTCACCTACTTGTTGGACAGAGCTCAGTGAGAGCAGTATCTTAGGACCGCAGATCATTGAGGAGACGACAGCGAAGATCCAGTTGATTCGCGATAGGATGAGAGCAGCGCAGAGTAGGCAGAGGGCTTATGCAGACCGTCGACGACGCAGACTTGAGTTTTCTGTTGGTGATCATGTTTTCTTGAGGGTCTCCCCAATGAAAGGTGTGATAAGGTTTGGGAAGAAGGGGAAGCTCAGTCCCAGGTATGTGGGCCCCTTCGAGATCCTCGAGCGTGTCGGTGCAGTGGCTTACCGGTTAGCCCTTCCGCCCAGCTTTCCAGACGTGCACCCCGTATTCCATGTTTCGATGCTCCGCAGATATCTACATGATCCTTCGCATGCGATTCAGCATCCGATGATCCAGCTCGAGCGTGACCTTTCCTATGCAGAGCAGCCGGTGATGATCTTGGATCGACAAGTGAAGAAACTGAGATCGAAGGACATTCCATCAGTTAAGGTACTTTGGCGTGGTCAGAACCGTGAAGAGGTCACTTGGGAGACCGAAAGAGAAATGATGAAGACGTATCCCCATCTTTTGAAGGTAACCTTAGTTAGATTTTTGAAATTCGGGGACGAATTTCTTTAAGGGGGGGAGATTGTAACACCTTAGGATAAGGGTTGGTGAATAATTATAATTAAATAATGGTTTTTAATAAAAAGTTTACCAAATTGTGTTTTAAATATTTTTCCTAATCTAATAAATATTTTTCCAAAATTTTCCTAGGCTTGCACACATATGTGCATGTAAACTAGGGATTTTAAATTAAGTAAATACAATAATTATTAACCATGGTGGGTTAATTTTAGGATTAAGTCCTTTGGGTTTAAAGTAAGTTTAATTAGCTAATTAAAATGGTTGCTTTAATTTGAATTTTAGATTTAGTGTTGACTTGTGTGAGAGAGAGAGAATGCATCATGGCTTTAGGCCATGCTTGCATTAAATGAGGTGAGAGAGAGGGGGGGTGACTTTTGTGTGATGATTGTAGCCTCTCATTTTCCTTGTATTTTCTCTCAAACTCTCACACTCACTCACACACACCCACACACTTACCTTCAGCCCAGAACCCCATCTCCTGAAGCAGCAGCAGCAAGCACTCAGCAGCAGCAAGAGAAGAAGCAACAGCAGCAGCAGAAAGAAGCAGCAACAGCAGCAGTGAGCACCAACAGCAAGTGCAGCCTCTTCCCTCCACTTCTCCACCTTCCTCCAGCTTCCTAGGGTTAAGTATGAGGTATATTTCCTAACTTAGTCCCTAGTTAGCTTGGTTAGTGTAGATTTGCATCGGTTAATGGATATTGGTGCGTTTTAGTGCGATATGGGATGTTTAATAGGAACTTTGTGCTTATAGGATGTAAGTTGGTTCCAGTAGGATGATTGAGGTCTGTTGAGGCCATTGTAACCTAGTCCAACCCCGATTACACTAAAATACCACCAGTTTCCTATTTGATGCAAATGTCGTATTTGGGCAAAATGTGAGTTTACTGGAACTGCTATTGACCCGGTGAGTGCAGAATGATTTTGGGAAGACTGTAGTGTAGTGGAGTAGAGCTGATACCACAGGTGAAACCCGACCCCCATACTGCTAAGTAGGCCGCCAATTTCCTCATTCTGGCCGCCAATTGCGGCCAGATGGGAAAGGTTTGGGTTAGGGTTTTGTCCAGTGGGTGTCTGCCATTGTGTGTAGTATTTTGGTATATATATTTTTGGGAGTTTGGTTCTGTAGAAAAATCTGGGACCAAATACCTATTTTGCCGTTTTCTAAACCTTCGTGACACGCGCGATACGTGAGTAGGTTTGGGTTTCTGCGTATCGCGGCGCGTCGGGGTAGTTTCGTGGCGCGTGATTACACGTTTTAGCGTATCGCGCACACGCGCGATTGGTTTGCGACATGGGTTTCTTGTTGGATTATAGTGTTGCGTTTTTGTGAATTAAGCTTATGTGTGATATGTGTATGTGATTCTAGGTTCGCAGGCCAGTGAGACGGACGCTGCGAAGAAGGGCAAGCAGGTGGTTGGATACACTTAGCGCAAGACACTGTGAGTAGATTTCACATCTACGGGGATATCGCCCGCATGGCGTTATGCGTCAGGGCTGATAGGACTTTATTATATGTTGCATGCACCCCATAGATTGTCATCGCATATTGCATTCTCTGCTGTGTTGATATATATATATTGCTTAGAACTGATAGAACACCGCACCATTACTAACGGTTTATGCTGCACGGGCACTATTTACATGCTACACACACACCGTTAGTAACTGCCATGCCACACTCACTGTAGAGCTGCCATGATTATATTGCTAAAGTTCGCTTCATGTGTCATTTGATATGATTTTCAAGTATATTGGGAGCCGCATGACATCTTTTAAAACCGGAAATGAAACTACTTTAAAAAGCGGTTTTCCCCCTTATACCCATACCATGGATTGATGTATATTGTACCTCGCATTGGATTTACTGTTGGTATTGGATTTTCATGTGATTTCTGTTTTGAGGACCGTGGAATTATTTAAGGAAAGATATGCTATTTGAAAAAACCCGGTACCTCGTGATATGATATTTTGGTGTGTCCACCATGCGTTTTCTCGGTGCTGAGACGTGTGCTTGAAACCCGATTCGAGGAGTGGATGTTCCGTTTGCGGGTTCGTGGTGGGCCCGGTATGGTTCCCCTCGGCGAGATGATCGATGGGATTTGCCGATTCAGCCTGGAGGCGGGCGAGTACCTACCGGTGATTGGTTGGACCTGGCAGTTGTCCGGAGGATACTGACCAGAGTCGAGTGATGGATGCGGGATGATCCGTGCTGGCGGGGCCGAGGGCCGATACCGCAGACAGACCCCGTGGGGCCGGTCCGGATTGACGGCGCTCGATATTCGAGGATTTACGTGTCGATGCTGGACACGAGTATTTTATGATGTTTTGGGTGCCGATGTTGGGCACTCGTGATTCCTCCGAGATATACAGGATTTGAGGGCCGATGGGTGTGCCGGCGCCTGAGTATATGTGGGATTTGGGTGCAGTTTGAGGCACCGATCATTGTTTTCCATGTTGACATGGTCCATGTAGATATTATTTATCCCATACTCAGTATTGATTACTATACATCTCATCCTGTGGCATTTACCTGTTAGAGTACATGCATTACTATTGTATCCACTGTTGACATGCATTGATATCATCTGCTGGCATTAGTAGAGCCACGCTATATGTGCATGCTTGCGATCACCTTTATATGTTATCTCTATTCACGAGTTGGCAACTCACCCCCGTTGTGCCACAGTGTTTGCAGGTTGCCCTTGGGAGTAGTCACGGCTGGCTGTTATCGCATCTTTTGGCACAGATACCCCTTTTGAGCAGAGATAGCCTTTTTGCTGTTTAGGTTGGTTTCGTATGGTATCTGTTATCTTTCAGTTGTATATTGATGTATCTAGTACTCTCCATCTACTTTCTGTATTGACTTAGAGACAGTTGTGAGGACGATATGTATGGTTTTATATTCTGGTGTCGAGCTCGCATGTGAGCCGACTTTACTTTATGCAGTCTCATCTTTTATGATATTGTCCTTGTTTTACTGTGTATTCTTCGCTACGGCGTCGTATATCATATTGTGATGCCTTATTCATGTCACTTATTATTTCTGCTACACCTTGCTTTTACCCGACTTTCGGGGCTAATGTTTTAAAAAGGGAAATGTTACCAAAATTATAAAACTTATAACTATTGAACATAAAAAGGATTTCTACTAAATAAATGGAAGTTTTTCGGACATGTACGATTGTTTTTACAAAATGTTTTAAATCACTCTATATTTATTGGTTTTGATTTCTGGGTTCGGCTTACTTAGCCGCGTTGCGCCTGTAGACGTTGCGTGGTTAAGTGCCGGACACGAGTCGAATTCTCGGGTCGTGACAAAACCTAGGCGATATTCTCCCATGGATTCAGCGTCCACGCTCATTCCGTTCGCAACTCTGAGAGACAAATCGCTTACCCTGATAACTCTACGGTTTCTCAAAACATGTAATGAATTACAGATATGAGATCCTGCTCCGGTATCTAGTACCCAGGAAGTAGAGTTAATTGACAAACAGTTCTCAATTATAAACAAACTCTAGGCCGAAGCCAGAACATGCTTCGGATCCTAGCTACTGGCTTCCAAAGCCCTGCAATCCTTCTGCCAATGCCCGTTCCCATAACAATAGGAACATCCCTCCTTACCTACACCAAGTCCCGAAACTTTTGCTCTTCCCTTTCGTTCTACTTCACTGACACCGCATATCGGTTTTGTGAAGGTCTTCTTCTTTTCACCCTTTGCTTTCACCCTGGATGTAGAAGAAGAAGGTCCCTCATTAAGCAGAGCGGGTGTCTCCTTGGTTTCCTTCAGGATGTATGTAGTGGGTAGGGACTGTGGAAATAAGTCAGCATATGACCTGTTTCCCAACGTAGTCTCCAGGTCCGTGAGCTTATCAATATAGTTAGTCATCGTAAGGACGTCGTCCCCAATTGATGACCCGATAGTCAACCTCGCTTGAAGCAATTCGTTCGAGGTCTCTTATCTTGCGATACGAGATTACTCTCCATATAAATCTTTGTTATGGAGGAAGATGGAAACTAAGTCCATCTTCTTGTGATGCTTCTGGTTTACACCATCAACTGAAGCAAACACGAGGCACTTGGCTTTCGCACTGTCCTTTTCCATAGTCTGACGGATATCCATATCCGTGACTATGGAAACTAGACCTGGGACGGCGGGGGCTTGAGTAGTAATAGGGTGGTCCAGCTTGTCATAGGCAATGGACATCTGGACAGACCTTTGCCAGTCATAAAAGTCAGATTCAGTCAACTTATTATCTAGATGTAACCTAGTCGTGGTCGCATGGTCTCCGCAATTAAGAGAGAGAGAACAAAAACACTTTAGCATGATGCTCCTGCAAGTTTAGATTGGTTTTTAGTTTATCTAAACTGGATGGCTCCCACTGTTTCTTGAATCCTTCCTCAAACTATAAAAAAAGAATTAGTCAGGACTTATCTCACCGTACAATACTTGCTTAACCGTTCAGCCAGGCTAAAGTTGGTACTTCGAGGGAGGTTTTACGACGCTTTCGTGAAGTTCCTTAATTAAATAACCTCTTTTCCCTGGAGGCGTAGCCCCGCTAACACTGTTCTAGACACCTACTTGGTTTATAGCAATGATCGTTAAGTGACGAATCTCCTGATGAGTAGCGGATACTCATAGAAGGATCGGGATCCAAATATCATCGTGTGATAATGCTGAAGGAATCCTACCAACATTATCAAACTCTAAATGGTATGCAACACTAGCAAGTTTCAGTTTCTTTAGAAACTCCCGATATGGATTTTTGCCTCATGTTCTTATGACCTTGACGAAGGCTAACAAATCATAAGTCACATGTCAAGTTCTTCCCATCATTATCCTTGTTAATTTGAACCCACCCGTATATACCCTTGACAAAGGCCAACAAAGTAATATGACTGTCCCAAACCAATACATCTATCTATGCAACATGTGAATACCCCAGCAGCTACCAGACACTACGCCTTGACGAAGGCCAACAAACATAGCTTGAATACTACTGACCATCCATATGAAATGATGGAGGGCTACCACTGGTTTTGGCGAAACCGTGAACGCAGTGAACTTGATATAATGGAAGGAAGCTGATAGCCTTTTTTTAAAAATGAGTGCTTAAAGATCCGCAATTAAAATCTGCTGTTATTAAAATAACCGAGTGGTTTATTTTAAATTTTTCCAACGAATTAAACTTTGGTTTTTTTTCTTTGCATTAATATAATGCGTCCTATCATTTATCCTATCATTGCAGAAAACAACGAAAATACAACGTCCGCTTATGCCATCCGCATTCGCCACTGGGTCCCGTCATTCACCCGTTAGGTTACATAACTAACGACAGAGCGGGGATGGGCTAGCGCGGATGCAAAACATAAACAATGCCAACTAGATATCATATATAGATATTGTACATTCGTCAGACGCAATAATAGGCATTCCAGATCACAGATGAACATATTGGATATACTAGGAATCCGTGTTTCGTTTGAGCCTGCAACAAAAGACGGATTACATGGTCGTGATGAATAGCCAAACCCCACCCTGGACCCCTATGGGTGCGGAAAACTACCCGCCTAGTACCAGAAGTGAAACAGTCTCCCTCAACGACGTGAGTAGGCCATTAAAGACTTCAAAGTACCCGGTAGTTTGTGCACGCCATCTTGGGTCTATCCTAGGAGCAAAAAACAGTAAATGAAATAATACAACGGTGTTTACAACCTCAACCCGGATGTGCCCCGCAAAAGAATATTACAACATATTACAATTTACATTTGAATAAAAGAATGAAAAACCCTCATCTCACATCCCCGGCAATTCATCCACGACAATACAACGAAGTTCATGTCTGTTTGTGTATATGCCCTAGAGGCCATTACTGTATCATACTAGCTTGTATATTACTTAATGGAAGCTTGGGATATTCACAGTTGTATAGACAATCTTGCTCAAAATGGTAGTATGCTACTTGGTTTGTTTCTACTTCAATATGTGCATGTGTTTCTTTTAGCATATCGCTTATACATATTAGTAGAGCCCTTAGGATCTTTGCTTGATTACCAGCGTTGTGATGGAAGTCACACTCGTGGGGGCTGGGTAATCTATAAGCACATCCTTATACAGGTCCCTAGTCGTAGGACTATCGAGACAGGGCATCGATACTTGTTCATAACAGAATATTGCATTTTATACCGCCCATTCTTATGCTCGTGTGATTATAGGTAGGTACTTTTAATCCGTGTTTGTTACATATTTACAGAGTACAGGTTTTTTTTAGGCCAAATATTGCAAATCAAGACAAAATCTCCACAGTTACACCAAATACAGAACATCTGTCACAGCAGATAAAAGCCGGGTTCCGGTCATCCATATCCGTCCAGTGGCGAGTACCAGTTCCAGAGAAAAGACATATGACAGTGGTCATTCGTGTCTCGGACAAGCACAGAGCACGAGGGGGGCAGCACAAGAATCAATAGGTGCGCGGAGCTCGAGAGAGATAGAGGTCAAAAGTGAAGAAAAGATAGCAATCTTGGACTAAGAATTCTGAAGATATTCTGGAAATATTATCAGAAAATACATGTACCAGACAACAGGGGACAGCAGATCAGGGCCGTACAAGAAACACCACACCCTAACCCTACTGTAGGGGCGCGGATCCGCGGCCAATAGGGGGTATTGGCGGCGGATCCGCGGCCGTACAGGCGCCGCAGGCAGAGAACTTTTGGGGGTATTTTGGGTGTTTCATTTTATATCTGATGGTTGCCCTAGATCTTCAACTCCCTGCCTATAAATACAGCAGAACTTGCCAAGCCTTGGGGTCATTCTTTTGTTCATCTTTCTTTTGTAGTTTTAGTTCTTTTTTCTTCTTCTTCTTCATTCTTGTTGTCACGCCCCGCTTCCCAATGTACGGCGAAGTGGTCGTGACGAGGCCCGCTACGTATGTACTCAGAAGTACATACGCTAAGCGTAACTAAGCAATATAAAATAATCACAAGAGACAAATGAGATTGAGATAACAGCAACTTTTATTAATAACATTCTTTATACAATGCATGAAATGAAAATACAACTGGAATGAAAAAAGAAAGCAATGCCTAAACAGTGGCATAATAATAAAAGGAAATACTGGAAAGAACAAGTACAAAGTCTAGAGCTCTGGATCTTCTTGGAACTGCTCCAAATCTTCAGTTGTTGGCTCGGTCTCAACTTGGTCCAACGCACCTGACGACATTCAAGAAGAAAGAAATAGAATGTCGTCAGCGAACAGGTCGCTCGGTAAGTCCCAAAGAAAAGTGGAGTGAGAATGGCAGAGTAACAGTATTTTCTAGAGTATTATGTTGTAGAATATTATGGAATATTGTTTAACGCAGTTGTTTGTAGCTTGGTACAGAAGAATGCCAGTGTATACAAGGGGGATCTCTATATGCTAGAGATCAATGCAAACGGAGAGTACAAGGAACCGTTATGCCACAGTACAACAGCAACAGTATTCATGTTAGGTGTCTTAATCTGACCACCTCATTCCACTTTTAACATCTTCCGTACCAATCTACCCCTTTAAACCCCGTAATGTTTTAACAGTGTTGTAGTAATGGAATATGTAAATTGAGTGACTGACCAAAACCATGATATCAGTAAACATGTTGCAACTGTATAATCAGGTAAAAGGAATATCAGGATAATGGAATGAATATCCATGGTTTGATTCAGTCAAAAATGAATATATTGTTAACTGTATTCAGGGATTCATGATTTCAAGTTGTGTTGGAATATGATTGAAATATAGATTGACTTGAATTATATTCAAGTCAGAATTAGTCAGACTCTAACCCGAGTCAGACTAAAAGAAAGATAATTTGAAGTTCAATATTAGCTAGGGGCCTTATTGTAATTTGTGAAACTAGAGGGGGTTTTATGTAAAAAGTACTTTTGTATAGTTTTCAAAATATACCTCAAGTATTTAATAATCGTCTTTATTATTGTAATGGATGTGAATTTTATTTGTGTTATTCTAGTGAATATATCCTAATAAAAGTATTAATTGTTTATTTGAAATTCGTGGTATTTTAATGTAACTTTTAATCTATGATTTTTAGGAAAAAGTGGAAACTTGATATTATAACAAAATAAGTGTTTAAATGATGATTATATATAATAAAACACTTAAATGATTTTTAAATGAATATTTTATTTACAAAAAATATATTACTTTCCTTAAATATTGTATTTAAACCTTTCGAGACCGAATGCTCCTTCCGGAGGTCTGAATCTCGCACTACTAGCCTGCGGGTGCACGATGAACCGTGCTATCCCTAACAGGTTCCCCACGAATGGGTTGTAATGGCACTTTGCTCAGGTTTTATAAATACTTTTAATTTAGGGAAAAGATTTT